>JXCR01092863.1:64657-113530 GCA_002079205.1 Phalaenopsis hybrid cultivar | reverse complement strand
CCTAGATATCGATCCCACAGGGAGTGGTTTAGAACTGCGAACTAAGATTTTAGAAAAGCAATGNTCTAATGGAGTCCTAGATATCGATCCCACAAGGAGTAATATTAGAACTACGAACTAAGATTTTAGAAAAGTAGTGCTTTAATTNCTAATGTGATATTCAATATATAAGAAAGCATCCTTCTCCTTGTCAAGAAATTATAGAGAATGGATAAAGTGAGTTAGTTCAATTGTATTGTGCTAAATAGAAGCATACCTATTTTTTACTCTTTGGTCCAGGCATAAAGAACATTGACTAATCCTATGCTTGTTTACTGAATCTGCAACTAGGCTGGGAGGATATCGGCTCTCACTTTGGAGCTCCCACGTTCCCCTCGCCTGAGGGCTAACATCTATACTTCAGCACCCAAACGATACGACCGAATTGGGGATTTTAGTCTGTCACTCTATAATCTCCAATTCTATGCCTGATAATTTTATTTTCTTATTTATCTGCACCCAGAATTGGGGATTTTAGTCTGTCACTCTAAAATCTCCAATTCTACGCTCGATAATTTTTTTTCCATATTTATTTGCACCCAACTGACCGAATTGGGGATTTTAGTCTGTCATTTTCTAAAATCTCCAATTCTACGCCCGATAATTTCATTTCCCTATTTATTTGCACCCAATTTCTGTCACTCTAAAATCTCCAATTCTACGCCCGATAATATTATTTCCTTATTTATTTTCACCCAACTTCCAATGCAATCTCCAATTCTACGCCCGATAATATTATTTTCCTATTTATTTGCACCCAACTTCCAAGGTTTCCAAATCTATGCCCGATAATATTATTTCCCTATTTATTTGCACCCAACTTCCAAGGGCTTAACCTCCCTAAATCTTGGATGTAATCTTCACTTTAGTTGTAAAACTCAACATATTTTAACAAATTACTCCCTGAATCTTGGATGTAATCTTCACTTTAGTTGTAAAACTCAACATATTTTAACAAATTTATCCCTGAATCTTGGATGTAATATTCACTTTAGTTGTAAAACTCAACATATTTTAACAAATCAAATATCTCCAATTCTACTCCCGATAATTTTATTTCCTTATTTATTTGCACCCAACTTCCAAGGGCTTTGACCTCCATGAATCTTGGATGTAATCTTTACTTTAGTTGTAAAACTCAACATATTTTAACAAATCAATTGTCTAGATTGCAAGTAAATTAAGATTAAAGTGAAAAGATCATCACAATTTCTTTAACATTTTAGTGGCTCAACCAATTCAAATCACCATTTCACAAATCTCAAGACAAAGAGAAAGACAGAAAAAAACTACTCAGATCTCATGGGAAAAACACAACAAAACTCGAAATTCATATATAAAGTCATACAAACTACAATAATAAATAAACTTATCTCTAATTTATCCCCAAGCAAACTCCTCGAAGTTCCTCTGAATCTCTTCCTTTCTTTACAGCATACATAATTTCCTCTTCGAAGCGGCAAGGAGGAGGAAATCTCTCACTTTCCCTCCACTCTTACAATCTCTCAAACAATTCTTCATAGTTTAGATTCTCTACACTTTTTCACACTTCAATTTTGAGCCTCTTCCCCTTCTATTTTTGGCCAAAGTCTTCTTTTTAAAGATGTGGATGAGTTTTCCAAGGAGTTGCCTAAGCACCCCTCCAAAATTCATCCTCATCTAATGCATAATTGGACATAACCACCGAGCTCGCCATCGGCGGCTTTGAGGGCGCCATCGATGAGCCTTCTAACTGAATTAATTCTGGAGTCTCGGGAAAAGTCTGCCGTCAGCGCCGTTGGGCTCGTCGTCGACGCCCTAGTTCAAATCATCATATTTTGGTTCTTTTCGCTCCAAATTCTCTCCTTTTTGCATCTTTTTGCTTCAATGACCCTAATTCATCATTCCTGCAACAAAACATCAAAAATACTTTTCTGTAAAGTGCAATATCATAAAAATTAGTATAAAATAGGTATGAAAATCTCAACATATTTTCCTTTGGTCACTTTATAAACCATACATTAAGATAGTTCCAAAGTATTTTCTTAGGGTAACAAACATAGAAGAAAACCAAGGTCCACACCTTAGGTTAGTTCTATGTTCCCCACATAGATTAGAACATGGACTAAGACCTATAAAATTAACCTTCCCAAATGACTATTAGTATGCTAGAATGAAATAGCCAATGCTATGGACGAAGATACTCACAACCATTTTATAGAGGGAAGAACTACCTTAAGTCATTGCTATGAAGATAAGGGAAAACTATTTTTATTCTACTCATTAATAGTCTGAGGCTACCAATGCACCCAGAAAGATGGAAAGACATGGGCATTTTGATTAGGTGTGTTATTCCCAATTTTATGTTAGGTGGCTTAGAGTTTCCTGTTTATAGGTATTTAGGTTAGGAATTTTCTTCTATTTAGAAATATTGTACCTTTTCTTGCCCTTTAGAGTACGTTAAATTAATTCATCCTAATCAAATTAAACTTAACTCAATTAATCTAATCTAACTTCTTTTAAACCAAATTCAATTGCAACTCAGTCAAATCATAAATCAATATCAGATCCCATTCAACCCTAATCCAAACCTAATTTAATCCTAACCCAAATCTAACTCAATTAAATCTCAATTCTAATTTAACTTTGATTCAAAGATGTTCCAAAACAAAATTCAATCCAATTAAATCCCAAATCTAATCCAAAATTGATTCAAACTTGTTCATATTTTGATCCAATCCAATCTAATCCAAATTGTTTCTCAAACATGATCCATTGATTCAAGATCTATATCATCACTCTCACTGTCAAATATTGGGCTCAAACCTAATGGTAAACCATTTTAGAATTCAAGTGAAGTCAAATCATCTAATCTTATCCATTTCATCAAAGTCTTCAAATCCCATTAATTCATAAACATTTCATTAATGAATAGAGAAAATATAAGACATTTCTTTAATTGAGAGTTTTCTTAAGAGTAATTTTTAAGATGTAAGTAACAATGAGGGAACCCACTCATAGAGATACGAGACCCTTGAATAAAAATGAACCTATCTGCGTAGATCCATAAATCTCAAAGATTTACCTCATTCGAATAATTAGAACCATTCTAAACCAATATTTCTATCTTTCGAGATAGTATATTATTCTTTGAATGCTGTATCCAATCATTTTGACAAAAGTCCTTCAAGAGCTATGGTGGATCCCATCAATAAAAAAAGCCCACCAAACTACCAATACTCTTAGTTTATTACTTAACACTTAAATTATGCTTTTTTAAAAATCTACTGGTTCTCTTAAATGAAGTGTGAAGTTGTTAAGGGTGAAATCTTGATTTTAATTTATTAAAGTTAATTCTTATTAAATTAATTTTATCTTTTTTTATTAGATTATGATAAACATTTTCAATTAATTAGCTGCCTGAAAGAAATTATCTAAAAAAAACTTATTCTTTTACTAAGCTGTGTTAATTACTTTTCAGGTTCATAACCAAGTACAATTTGCTTTTCCTCCAAACTTATTTTTTGAACATATGGAAAATAGAGAGTAGAAATAATAAAAAAGTAGGTAAATGTAGAAAAATAAAGGTAAGACAGTAACATGAATCTCAAAAAGTAAAGTACAATAGGTAATACTAGTCAAACACAGGTACTCGAACCTGCAATAGTAAAAATCTCAATCAATGTATGAAAGTAAAAACAAGTACACAAATGTGCTTGAGGCACTCATGAAAAACAACACAAACAAAGAAATTAACACTCACTACTGTAGCCAAACAATAATGCAGTAGCTGCCCAAGAGAAACTTCCATGTAGGGTCAACAACAAACATACACTAGATACAGGACAATCAAGAATGCATCAGTTGCCTACACCACCATCATGACCATCTAGACTCAACCTCACTGGCTTGAAAGGTGTAAACACTCAACTATGTATAAACCCACCATTGAATGCAAACTCACAATAACACCAAATTTGCCGAGTCATTATCAGTCTCCTCTAATGTCATCATCTTCTAGAACATAAATATCAAAGAATGGCGCATTAGAGAAAGTCATTGTTAGTAGTGATCACTAAAATTTTTGAATGCATCAATGCATGTTTCCATACTAACTTTGGTGCTGCTTTGCATAGTGTTGTGTCTTCATGCGGATGTCATGTATCTCCAAAGACATGTCCTCGAACCTCCTCATCACCTCGGCACTCGAAGGGTCTTGATGTGAGGCTCAGAACATTGTATGAGATTCACTCTTCTCTCCTGGGATGAACCTCATGCATAGCCAATAGAAGAAAATGTGTTCTTGGTTATCAGCTTTTACAGTGCTACCATCTCATCCCCACCCCTTCCAGCTACCCCCTCTCTATGATAGCATAGAAATAATACAGGAGTGTCCTAGAACTACCGTGGTGTAACCACTAGCAATGTGCACAATGGATTGGTGAAGGTTGACTCCTATGTCTATGGATAAGCAATATAAATACAGAAATTTAGGACATCTGAATCCCGAGTCACATTAGCTAGAATAGTGGTAAGGAGAAGGCAGGCTATAATGAAATAATGCCAGGAGTGGGAGATGGGTTTATTGAAGGTTAATGGGAATTTCAAAAGTATGTACCCCTCTTCCATTGATCAAACCTGCCACTAACTTGTGCCATTAGTGAGGAAAGCTTTGTTCTCTTGACAATCAGGAGACAAGAACTGCTCAAAATCACAAGCAAGAATTTCAAGGAGACCAAAATAAATGTTTATGGTGGTGGGATCAAAAGGAATCAGCTTTCCCTATAAAAGGCCTACTTACCCATGACTTCTTTTGTATTTGGATAAAATTCATGAACAAGTGAGACAACAGTGGGGCCAACCGCATAACATAAACTGTTCCACCCTCGCATATTGATTTCTATGGAAATCCAATCATCTTGAATATTCACTCTGGAATGTGATTCTTCCAGACCAAAACTTTTTCATACCCTTGTGCAACAACATTAATCACAAATTGAGTACAATCATAGCTCGAGGATCCTTTCCATTGGTTTTATGGTCCATGAAATGTAAAAAACACTTCAGCTTGGAGGAGTTGGTTTGAAAAAATGCAAGATTTTTTAAAAAGAATCACAAACTGTGAATAAAAATCAAAGGTTAACAAAGAAAAATAAGTGTTGACACTATTTCAAGGGATTTGTGAATGCAATTTAGGAAAATAGTAAAGAAAACTAAGGAAAAAGGTGAATGTGCAAGATACTTACCACACCCTAAGCTTCTACCCCAATCTACTCTATGACAACAGGATTTAGCAAAGTGAGCTTGCTTCCTAGTGATTTTGATTCTTATGGAGGAGAGGAGGTCGTGCACAGGTGAAGTGAGTAAAAATGCTAAAATAAGATAGATTTGAGCTCTTAATGCTCCCCAGAGTGGTCATACTAGGTTGCGGTGTGGTCACACTACTCTAGCCCGTGATATACCCATAAAATCCTTGGTGTTTCTTAGTCATGTCATTGGTCGACGTGGTCACGCGAAATAGTGATAAAAAAATTTTCAGTGCTTAAAAATTTTCAGTGCTTAAAAATTTTTTTTGGCTCTACCTCACTTCAGACAGGACAACTACTCTATAGAGGGATAAATACTTAACTTAACAATAAAAAATAGACACAAACTCCTGAAAATAACACAAATACAAAATGACAATAATTGTGCAATAAATGAAGCATAAAAAAATTAGATAATGCTTGGGTTACCTCCCAAGATATTGCTTGGTGTAATGTTCTCAGCCAGACTAAGTCTTCGACAACATTCTATGCTACATCTTCAGGATTAAAATGCCACCTCAGTAGTCCTTGATCATTATTCTTGAGGTCAGGTTGTCATGAGTTTCCCAATAAAGTCATGTTCTCGGTTTCTTCCTAAGAATTTTGATTCTATTTGAACCACCCATTAAAGAACTTTTAGTAACCTCTCATTTTTAACCAAATAATCATTAGTTATTCTAATAAATGGACAAAGGTGGTCCACTAACAAATATGGGCTTAGTGGTTTGTGTTTCTCCTATCAGAAGAGTATCATTTTCATCAGTTAAATTCCTTATAAAATCACAATTACTCATTGCACTTTCAATTGAACATCCTCAGATTTAGTCGATTGGATTTTTATCACCCGAGCAATAGTTTAAATTCTTTAAATTTGATCATTCCTAGAGGCTTGGGAAAGGTATGATGATTTTAAGATATCAAATGCAACTGCTTGATCATTCTCTCTAAAATTACTTTCCCCTCGTCAATATCAATAATGACTCAGCTAGTGGCTAAGAAAGGTCTTACTAGAATCACATGCATATCCTTATTAGCCTTTAAATCCAAAATTACAAAACTAGTCAGGAAAGGAAATCTCTCCACAGTAACAAATTGATAAACCAATTGAAGTGTAAAATTGGTAGGTTTCTTATCCTCTTCCAACTTGTTTAAAAATATTTAGTATTACTATACAATGCTCCTGGGCATTGATGTGTAGATGTCGGCACTCTTTTGGTTGAGGGAGTTGCACGTAAAAAACTGTCGGTCACCGAAATCAAAATCCCGTCGCCCGCTTTGTAAGTCCATTATAATTTAATAAGTTTTAGAAAAATATGAAATCAAACTGACCCCATATTTTTTATAGTTTAAATGAAAGAGTGTTATACCTTAAACCCTGTATCTATCCCGAAGGATAAACACAAGACTTGAGGAAGAGGCTCGATCAAATAAACTAAGAAATACATGACATCCGTTTGGTCTGAGAAATCGTTTTATTTGCCAAAAATTTTGCCTATTTAATATGACGAATTAAATAGGGTTTATTTTAAGATGGGTTTAGAGAAGCTTCCTATAAGGGCAAGCTCCTATAGTTAGTTACATCTTAGATAACTGAAGTCACCTAAGAATACTCTCGATAAAAATCAGGGAATATTATCTTCAAGGAGTTCAAAAGGATAGAACTTTTCAAAGAGATCGGACAGAGAGGTGTGAAATGGGAATGACTCAAATTTGGAACATTTATTGTAGAATCCAAAGGAGAAAGTACTAGAGGATGTCACAGGTTCGAAGGAGAACCTCGGTGACTTCCCAGTCTATCCTATTGTTTGGCTTCAATTTTGAGCAGAAAAATTATTTAAGTGTTTCATCTTGTCAATTTTATTATTTTAGGGCTTACATTTGTGTCAAAAGATCACACAAATAGCCTATAAGATTTGAGAGTTTAGGTTGTGACGACGACAACTTTGGAATCCTAAATGAGTTAGGACTTAGATTGTACAATAGAGCTGTACAAAGGCCTAAATATAAGGTGAGGATTTATGTTGCATAAGAAAACAACCTCAAAATCCTAGGATTGTAGTTTAACTCTAAGGAAGGAATGATTTAGCTGGGGAAGACAGGTTTTACTGTTGAAGATGACCGTGTTGCCCACCATGCTAGCTCCAAGCGCCTTGCCGTGATGAGTTTAAGTTTTCTAGAGTGTCAAGTTATGATGTCAAATCAGATGGCTCTATGGTTGTAGTTCTTTAAATATTATGGGGCATGTCAAAATTGATCAGAGAGACACCAGTTAGAATCCTACAGTTCCCTCATTCCGGTACCACTATTTTCTATTAGATTCACTTAGTCTAAATGAATTTACTAAACTCAACTTAATGAGTACCATACTTTCATTTAGACCGTGGGAAGCCTCGTTAGCAACACTAGGTTACCTCCTCTGAGGGATTCCCGATCATCCGATAGAGACATCTTAGTTTAGTTGTAGTTGTTGTTTTGTGTGATTTTTATGATTAAATTTTGAGTTGTCTTATATTTTGGATGTTGTGGCGGTGAATTTTATCTTGGTTGATTTTAGTGTTCGTTTTAGTTTTGTGGCTATCCTAGCAGTTTTGGTGTTAATGCAGGGTGACATTGTTATTTAACATGCAAGCTTATAAGCATGAAAGTACAGTGTGGAAAGTATAGAAAAAGGACGGTACTATAAACTGTAAAAGCGTATCTGACGAGTCTTCTCGTTCCACTACCTGAAACTCAAAAATGCATGTAAGGGCATTTTATATGAAGAGAGAAAAATAAGGTTCTGGTGATCTACCAAATTTTAAATCATATCTTGGTGGGTCCCTATTAGTTTGATTAAGGATGATTTTTGTTATGTAAAACATATTAAGTTTAGTAGACCTCCGAGGTATTCAACAGGTCAGGAGAAAAATGCAAGTCCATGCTTTCCCCTCACCACCTCGTGAAAAGTCTCGAGCTGATTTAAACTTATTATGTTGCTTAATAATTAATCCTGTAAATATCTTCAATGCTCAATGAACATTGATGTTTCAATTATCCCTAAGAGAAGAGTAATTATTATTTACCATTCAATTTGAGAATTATGCAGGTGAAGACTCTTAAGGGTGCAAGTTAGTGTTATTAAGACACTTAGCCAATTTTTGTTTTAACTTGGTCTTGTTGTGTTTCAAAGGTGTTCAATTTTTATTGATTTTTCTAATCCTCATTTAATCAAATTTGATTTAGCTTAGGTCACTACTAAGCCCTTAAGATCCTGGTGGATGTCTTAGTCATTTTGAAAGAGACTAAATTTTAAGTGATAATAATTCATCATTAAAACATTTGAATGTCACTTGAACACCAGATAGGGGTATTAAATTAGTGAGTTATTAACACCCAAAACTATACCCCTAAGTATAGGATCATTTAATTTGGTAGACTCCCAAATTTTAATCATCTAGGAAATTTCATATTTATCCTTTAATTGGAAGAAGTGAGATTGGTTTCTACCAATTATTCCCTTGTGTTTCAATCATCCAAATATGTTAATTAAGATCAAAGGTTGCCTATTTCCCTTCCTTGAATTAAGCCTAAATGTTAATTAAAGTTAAATTTCTAAAATTAAACTTTTGCCCCTAAGGCTCTAATATTTCATAATTCATATAATTTAATTCAAATAAATTTGGAATTTTCACCCCACCTCACTCATGGGTAAATTAAGATATCAGAGGATAAAATGTGATTTTTCAAAATTTAATTTAATTTATATATTTATTTATATGTAAGAATAGCATTTTTCAAAGAAAATTCCATAACTTAATCAAGACAAAGCTTAATAACTTGAAAATTTTAATGGAAATAAACTTAGACAAAAGAAACACTTAGGCAAAATTTCATGATTTTTTGAGTTTTATTTTAAATATTATAATTATTTTAATTTCTAGAGTATTAACTATTTATAAAATATTGTAAATGTGAAAAATTAAGTTTTATGTTTTTATTAAGTATTTCTACGGTCAAGGAAGCTATAGAAAAAAATTTCACATTTTTCTAATTTTTCTTTGAATTGTTAGAATTATTTTAATGAAAATCCATTTTTAGCCTTTAAAAATTATTTTAAGCTTCAAAATTCAAAATCTTCACTTAGAAATTTAGGAAAAAATATTCCAATTGTTCCTAAGTGCTTAGGAAATAATTTATAATATTTTCAGGAATTTAATTATTTTGGTGATTTTTATCATTTTTAATGATTTAAATATTAAAAAAAGGCTTAAAAATGGAATTTTTATGTTAATTATAAATTTATTTTTAGAAAATTCATCTAATCACAGAAAACTCTAAAAACTAATTTTTATAATTTTTTGAGTTATATTTTAATTGTTAAAATCATTTTTAGTATTAAAAAATGACATTTAACTTATTAAAATTAATTTGAGTTATCAAATAAGCTCCAAATATTTAGAAATTTTTATGAGTTCTCTGAACTTTAAATCTTAGTGGAGATTAAAAATTAAGTCATTTAGATGTCTGTGTTTACCAAAATTAATTTTCTTTGCATTTTAGGGTTTGTGAAAATTAGGTGCATTCTTAATGACTTAACTCATGAAATATTCTCTAAAGGGTTCTCTAGCCACAATAAGCCTTCTAAAATTTTTTTGGAATTTTCTAAGCAACATGATAATTATTATGATTAATTTATGCAAATAATAGACATAAACTTGAAAAATATGGATCTCTGCTTAGAGATCTCCTCTCACTTTGGCAAAATCAGAGAATGTTCCCTAAGATAGAGGAAACAACATGCCAAAATTTCAAGCCATGGTAAAATGTCTACATGCATGTAGAATTAAGAGAATCAAAACTGTGTTTAATTAATTAAAAATAAAATATGCATCATATAAACTTCAAATTATTTCCACATTGTTCTCCTTTGTTCACTGAGCAAGAATGTATTTTTATTTTAATTTTGTGATTTTTCTACATCAAGATAAGAATTTTTGAAGTTAGGGATCATTTTCTGATTTATTTAATTCTATATTTATCTATTTAAATGCGCAACGCCACCTCATCCTCGGCAGCTCCGAAAGGCGACACGACGCGCTCCCATTCGTTGCCCTTTCCACCTTGGCAAGCTACGCTGCCCGCGGTTCACGCACCGTGAGTTCATCAGGCTAGATAACGTCCGTTAATGAGATAAACTCGCGATCAGACAGGTCCCCGTCATCATCCCCAAATAGGCTAACTCGGGAGCCGTCCACACTAAAACCTTAAGATCTCCCTCTATACTCAATAAAATCTCGTAGGGTTTAATTCTATGTACTCATCTAAGTGTGACAAACACATCCATATGGTAAACATGTCATTAAATTAATTCTAATTAAATGGAGAATTAAAATAGGCTTGGGAAGAGGGGAAGTTCAATATTTTTGCTCTGAGAAGGGAAGCTTCAATCAGAGGTGCTCAACTTGTTTGTGGAGGCCCAAGGAGGCTAAGGATTGAGCCTCTGGTTGTAGTGAAAGGTCTAGACCCAAATTTGATTAAGGTCAAATTTGGGTGTTGGTCTTGAGCTATCTTAGAGGATTTGTATGAGGGAGATTTAATAGGGCTTTGTCTTAGTTCAGTGTGGTGATGGTGTGGGTGAGTTTAATTTGGATTTGGTACACTGTGGAGGTGTGGTGGAGATTGTCCTGTCTCCGACAAGGATTTGAGCTCAAAAATTTAACTCCGGCAAGGGGAATTAGGGCAATGAAGTGGTTGGTTTGCACTGTGGAGGTCTCAAGGAAGCTCAATGAGTGATTTCAGAGGGTATCCTTAAGAAATTTTTAGCACACCTTCCATGTCCATGGAGGTGGAGGTTTTATAAAAAAGGCTTAGGGTGGCTCTATGGGCCAATTGAGGGGTGTAAAATGATGCTTATGTGGAGGGCAAAGAAGCTCTAAATTTAAAATGGGATGAGGTGGCCTCAAGGTTTGAATCATATTTAAATTTTGTGTGGTGGCTCATGGTTTTGGCTCCTCCAGTGAGTAGACCAGTCGACAAGGCTAAGGGAGGTGGCCAGGAGGTCAAGTGAGCCACGGGAATCTGTCGCAACAATTAATTTGGGGAGGTGTTTAGTTTTGCAAAAATCCCTTAGGCTTAAGAAATTTTGGAAGTAAATCCCTTGATTTGGGGATTCTTTGTTCCATGGCTTATTTGGGTGGTTCAATGTGGTTTAGCCTGGTTAATAAGGTCCAAAATTTGGCTGTGGTGGTTTTTGGTTGGCCAATTTCCCTATATTGGGTCAACTTTTGGTGAAGGGGTCCATGTAGGTCAATTTGGCTAAATCTTGGGTTTGGGCTAGGCTAGCCATGACCTTGAGCCCAATTGATTAACCAACATTGTGTAGATGATTGTAATGAATTCGTTTGGTGAAGGATTGAAGTGATTCTGAGTTCAATTGGGGGTTCAATTTGAAGGATTTTGGAATTTTGGTCACTTTGGGCATGTTGGGCTAGACTTGGGTCTAGATTGGGCTAGGCTTGGGCTATGTCCAAATTGATTGTTGAGAATGGTGAATAGGAATGTCATGAAGAGTTTTCAACATAAATTGGGTGTCAATTTTGGGTCTAAGCCAATCAATTTGGTGGAATTTTGAGTCATGGCCAATTTAGAGCAAAATTGGAGCTTTTTGGACTTAGATCAAAATTAAATGAAATTGAGGCTTCACCAAGGCCAATTGAAGGTCAAGTTTGATGTGTAAGAGTGTTATGAAGAGTTTTCAGCATAAATTGTGCCAAATTGAGTAGGATATAGGTTCAATTGGGTGAGATTAAGCCATACGACCAAAACTGGGGGTTTGATTTAGATCAAAATTGGGCTCAAATAAGGGACCAATTGAGCTTGTATTTGATTTAGATTGTTCATATGGAAGGTGAATTTGAGTTTAGAATTGAAACTGGGAAAAATTGGGACCAAATTGATGGACATTTGAGGTGAATTTAGGGAAATTGGGCCTTTAAAGACAATTTGAGGGTTTTGGTCAAAATGGTTAAATTAGTCAAATTGGGTCATGTGGTGGTTGAAAAAAATAAAATTGAAAATATTTGGAGGTTTAGGGAATTTTTGGGATTTTTGAAATTTTTGGCTGAGGGCTATTTTGGTAAAATGGCAATTTTTTGGTGATTTTGGGTAATTTGGATGTTTTCAAAAGGTTTGAAATGATTTTTGAAGAAATTTGGGTATTTTGGGTAAATTGGGGAATTTTGGCCAAATTTAGGGTTTCAAAGGTAATTAAGTAATTTACGGGAGTTTAGTGGAAAAATGTCAAGTTGAGTATTTTTGGTAGAATTGGGTAGCTAACCATCATAAATGAGTTATGGACCAATGGAAACCCCATTTGGGCCCTCTATGTACTAGTCTTAGCTAAACCCTAGCCTAGGGCCAGTGGGTTTAGGGGACCATCTACATGAGTTTCCCAAAGGATTAAGAGATCAAAATCAAGAAATTTTGGGTTTGTATTTGTGAGTGAAATGAGTACCTTAGCTCTAGAAAAACACCCAGGGTCAACCCTAAGGTCAAGCAGTCCTATGGAAACTCTCCTTGGGCTCCCCCATAATGACCCCACCTACTAAGTGCTAGAGGTTAGGATCACTATGTGGAACTTCAAGTTGAGCAAAGAGAAGTGTAGAATTTTTAATGGTGAGGATTCATTTTCTAGTTTTCTAAGAATAGTCAATAGGAAAGTCCTATGGCTAGACCCTGGGCAACTAAAGAGGGAAATCTAAACCTCAACCAAAAGTGAGGTCAACAGTAGATAAAACAAAAGTATTTCTTGATGTTTCTACACATTTTTATGGATGAAGGTACACTTTAATAAATGTATTTTATTGTTTATCTTGCATATATAACATAAAATTAAAGTGAGGAAACTAGGATGAAACTTAGTGCTTAAAGGTGTAAAGCGGCACTAGTGCCTAGGTGCCAGACACTTGGCCGACTAAGCATCAGTCCCTGCCTTACTAACTGATACACTTAAAATATAGTTTTTATGTACATATTTTAATACCTATTTTTTGAGATATTGTGCTTTCATGAAAGATGTTTGTGTGTTTTTCTTTCAGGTACAGTCAAATGGATGAAAAGTGGTGAAAGGAGTGAAAAATGATCAAATTTGGAGCAAAAATGAAGGAGAAGTGCAATTGAACTGAGGTGCCTAAGAGCCCAAAACTGGCGCTTACACTCTAGTAAAACATAAAAGGATGTGTCAAAGTGCCCAGTACCTCGCGCTTAAGCGCCAGAAGTACTTAATGATTTAATGAATTTGGACAAATTTTTGAAGGGGTGTTTGAAGCAACCCTTGGTGAAAATGTGGGAAATAGTTAATGGACACGTTTTAAAATACATTGAATTGGCTTTTGAAAGAAGACAAATCTTAGAAGATTCATTGAATGTGGACACATTTTGAAGAGACACACAGACACCTTTTAGAAAATTATAAAAGAATACTTGGATTGAAGAATCGAGATCGCCATCCCCCATTCTAGTCGCCCACAAGGTTTAATTGGATTGAAGAATTAGAGATCATACATGAAGTATAAGGTTTATAATATTGGAAGAAGTTGTGATGATTTTAAACCTTGTACTTCATTTACTTCTTGATTTTTTCAATTAAGATGTTAATACATGTTGTGAGATCATGTAAGATCCGAGATGGTATTGTTTCAGTGAACAGATAGTAAGAATCACATGAGGTTATATGGATGAGAATGTAATTCATTTGATTGAGTGCAAATAAATAGGAAAATAAACTTTAAAGGGTGTAGAATTAGAGGACTTTAGAGTGACAGGCTAAATCCCCCACTTTAATTTATCGTTTTAGGTTTTGATACGAGATTTTATCTCCCAGGTGGAGGGAGAAGAGGGAACACTAGAGTGAGAGCTAATATATTCCCTACCTAACCCATCTTGAAGACTATTCAAACTTTAAATTAGTCAATGTTCTTTACAGCATCTCTAGTAAGGGTAAAAAATAATATTACTCTTATTTGGCACAACACAACTTGAATACTTCCACAATGAAATTCTATACATGTTACTGATTTATGATAAGAAAAGAACATATTTTATTTATATTGCTTTCATCTTACAAATATCTAGTTAAATTTAATTAGCTGTTTTCTTTACTTTCAAGTAACAAAAATTACAAAAAGAATCAAATTTTCATTCCTATTATAGCATCTAAACTTAAGTAAGAATATTTTGTTAAGTAGAATTTGTTATCTAATTTCTTCTGATTTTAGTTGCATTTTTAAGTTGTCCCTATTGGGTTTGATTACAATGTATACTTGCATAGTATACCATAATTAAATATAATATTTGTATTCTTATTTGCTTCGAAGTCAAGTTTTTTCCTACTAGTGATTATGTTTTTTGTGTCGTTACAAAGTAAGAATTAGAAGTAAGGAAAAATTAAAATAATAATCGCATACATCACATTGAGATATAAAAGTGAGGATCAAGTTTTTGGCGTCATTGCCGTGGACAAAATACAAAATTTCTGAAGAAATTTTTTGAAAGCACATTTATATTTTTTTATAAAGTCTTATTTAAACTTCTAGATTTATTATAGGAATATCGTAGTGTTGTTTTTATATAAAGTTCTTGTTTGTGTGATTTTATTTTCTATTGTTTCATAATAATGTATGCATAGTTCAGGTTCTACAGGACTAGTGCCCTACGATTCTGAATTAGAGAGAACTGTTAGAAAAATTAAAAAAACTCAAAATTAACTAAAAAAATAAAAAGTTTCAAGAAATGACAAATCAAAATAATGAAAATGCTGAAATCAATCAAGAGTTTAGACCTTTAAGAGATTATGCAAAAACCCTAAGGTGGATGTACTTTATTGCATTATTCAAAAACCTACTATAGTTGCTAATTTATTTGAACTTAAACCTGTCATTATCCAAATGATATCAAATAATCAGTTTGGGGAGCATCAACTGAAGATCCAAATTTACTTCGTGCTAATTTTCTAGAATTGTATGCTACATTTAAATATGATGATGTATCAGATGATGCTATAAAACTTAGATTTTTTTCCTTTCTCACTGTGGGATAAGGCTAAGATATGGTTACATTCATTAGCACCTGGATCTATTAGAACTGGGGGTGATTTAGTGTAGAAATTCCTTGTTAAATATTTTCCACCATAAAAAACTGCAAAGTTTAGAAATGATATTACATCTTTTAGTCAGTTTCAAGGGGAATATATTTATGAAGCAATGGAACAATTTAAAGAACTACTGAGAAAGTGTCCACACAATGCTATACCAGATTGGTTAATAATTCCAACCTTTTACAATGTATTAGCCGGACCTCTTAGATCTATTATTGATGTCACTGTTGGTGGTTCATTGATGTCAAAATCATTTCGTGATACCTATGCTTTAAATGAAGAGATGGCTACTAATAATTTTCAAGGGCCTTCTAATATACCAAAATAAAATGTTATTTTAAGTATATATTTTTCTACTTATTTTTGGTGATATTGCAATTTAAAGAAGGGTTTTTTCATGTTTTTGTTGCAGGTATATCAATTTTAGACATTTAGAGAAAAAAAATAGCAAAAAGGATGAAATTTGGAGCCAAAACATCGAAGTTTTGAATTATGGCGCATGATGCGCCAGATGCGCCGAAGCCCATAACAACACCGTCTTCATCAAGCTGGCGCATGATGTCCCTGATTGGCACTAGATTTGCCATTTGACAGAGAGTTAGAGCATGATGCGTTAGATTTGGTGCTAGATGCATCAGGAACAACTTTTTGAGGATTAAGGAGGTTTGAGATGCATTTTGCGTGAATTTTCAAAGGGACACTTGTTCTAAACACCCTTTGGAGTAATTCAATGCATCTAGACACTTTGGAAGGTTCTTCTTTGAAGGGATATGTCTTTTAGATGAATGGAGATGTCATTTGAATTCAAAAGAGTTGACTTTTAGACATAATTTTGGGGGGAAAATTTTGAATTATTTCTAGAGGGAGGCAACCATTGATAAAAGAGAGGGAAGTCTAGGGCTAGAGAGTTTGGAGGAGGCCAGTAGAAGTGTGCGGCATGAGATTGAGAGAGATAGAGAGAGAAAGTCAAGGGCTTGGAGATTTTTTTCAAGGATTGTAAGAGGAAGATATTTCTTCTTCATTACACTTCTAAGAGAGAATTGAGAGTGCTTGCAAAGAGAGAAAGGCTTAGAGAAAACTTCTAAGAGTTTTCTTGGGAAGGATTATGAGATAAGTTGTGTCTTTTATTTCTTTTATTTTGTAAACTTGTTTTTATTAATGAAAAATGTGTTTTGTTGTATCCTTCTCATGAATTATGAGTAGTTTTTTTAATCCTTCTCCCTACATTGAGAAATGGTTTTGTGAAGAATCGATTTTTTTATATGATTTTAATTGTCAATAATTTGTGATGATTTGAACTCCGATCTTCGTTTATTTTTCAATATGACCGGTTGAAATGTTAAAATTGTGTTGAGAAGTATATGTTCCAAAAGGGCTATGCTTTCTACAACATAGGGAGAATTACCTTTGATTTCATAGGAGAGTATTTAATCCATGTAATTGGGTGCAAATAAATATGTAAATATACTTTGTTGGATGTGGAATTGGAGATTTTAAGGTGACAGATTAAAATCTCCAACTTGGTCTAGTAGATTAGAAACTAACGTAAGATTATTAGCCCTCAAAGGAGGGACTGGTGGGAGCTCTGGAGTGCCAGCCAGTATCCTCTCAGCCTAACCATGGAATTAGGGACCAAACTCTAGATTAATTAATATTCTTTTTACACTTAGAAGAGGGTAAAGAATAGGATTGCTCATATTTGGCACAAAACACTTTTTCTATATGTTTTCAAATGATTTTAATTTCTTCACAAACAATATACTTATTATAAAGGGGAAGGATGCTTTTTTAAATTTGAATTTTCTGTCACAACATCTTAGATTTAATTTTTATAAATTTACTTTTGAAAGTTTAGCATTTAATTTAGTTAACTTTGATTGCATTTTATTTAGCATTCACTTGTTACTTAATATTTTAATTTTGTACTTTATTTTTTGTAATTTTAAAATAGTACTTTACATTATAATTTTAGGAACTTTTTTACAAGCATTTCCAACTTCACTGTGAGATCGATATCTAGGACTCCATTAGAGCCCTTTATTACCCAAGAGATACGTATACTTATGTTATTTTTAAAGGAGATTTGGAAGTTGAAAGATTTTTAAAAGATAAAACTATTTTAATTATACTTATTTTATTGGGATTAATTTAAATATTTGCTATTGTCACTATCGTGTGTATTTTGTAATATTAAAAATATTTTCAGAATTAACACAGTAAATCCACCCACATTAAGTTTTGGTGCCGTTACCTGGAAAGTAACGAAAGTAGTAGTAAGTTATTTTATAATTTATAGTATTCTTATTGACAAAAATTAAGAAAAAAAAGAGTGTTTGTAGTTAATTTTGAATATATTCTTATTTGAGTGTGTTTGGTTATTTTTAAAATACTTGTATCTATTTATGCGTAGTGTAAGATCTAAAAATTTAATACCTTACGATTCAAAGTTAGAAAGAACAATTAGAAAAATTTGAAAACAAAAAAAAAGAGATATACCATTTTAGAAAAATGGCTTGCAATTTGAATAATGTTGGAAATGAAAATGAACATCATCAAAGTCCTTTAAGCGATTACGCTAATCCTACAACAGATGATATTCATTTAAGTATACAAAACCCTATTGTAGCTGCCAATTCATTTGAGCTTAAATCTGCTATTATCCAACTGGTTCAAAACAATTAGTTTGGGGAACACCAACTGAAGATCCTAATTTACATCTTGCTAGTTTTCTAGAGTTATGTGCTATATTTAAATATGATGAAGTGTCAAATGATTTCGTCATACTTAGACTTTCTTTTTTCACTAAGGGATAAAGCTAAGAAGTGGTTAAACTTGTTAGTATCTGGATCTATCAGAACTTGGGGTTATTTATAACAAAAAATTTTATCTAGATACTTCCCACCTTTAAAAACTGCTAAGCTTAGAAATGATATTACATCTTTTTGTCAGTTTGAAGGGGAATCAATTTATGAAGCCTGAGAAAGATTTAATATCTCCTTAGAAAGTGTCCACACAATGCATTGTCAGACTGGTTAATAATTCAAACTTTTTATAATGGATTGGTTGGATCTCTCAGATTGATAATTGACACAGCGGCTGGTGGATCATTAATGTCAAAACCATTCAATGAAGCGTATTCTTTAATTGAAGAGATGTCTACTAATAATTTTAAATGGCCCTATGAAAGGGTAAATCTAAAAAGAGTATTCAATATTCATGATTATGATACAATATCTATGTTAGCTGCACAAATAGCTGCTATAACAAAGAAGATATATCAATTTGGAATGAATTATTCTCAGACATCACCTTTGCTTGAGGAAAATTCATTAGGACAAATGATAGAATCACAATCTTCTTATGAGACCTTAAATGCAATAAATAATCATTCTAATAATCCTTATGCCAATTATTATAATCTCGGTTGGAAAAATCATCCAAATTTTAGTTGGAGTAATAATAACACTAATGCTGCAAATCCATAATGGGGAAACAACACTACGAATCCTTTGAGAAACTCCAACAATCAATGAAATCCAACTTATAAACCTTATTGCCCTCCAAGATTTAATAATTTGCAGGGTAAGGAGAAAAAGTTGTCAATGGAAGAATTGATATTGCAAATTGGGAGTAAATTACAAATTCAAGGAGCTGCAATTAGAAACATGGAAAATATATTACGATGTATTGCTACTGCACTTAGCAATAGAATTCCAAGAACATTGCCTAGTATTGTTGAAGTAAATCCTAAATATAAGAACAAAGAGCAAATTAAGGATATTAAACTTAGAAGTGGAAAAGAAGTAAAAAATAGAGTTTAAAAAGAAGTGGAAGTTGAAGTTGAAAAGGATGAGGTGAAAAATGAAAAAACTGGTGAAGATTTTCATTTTGAGTCAGAAAGTCCTATTAAACAAATAAAAATTATTGTAGAAATACCACTACCTCCATTTCCTCAAAGACTGAAATAGAAAAATAAAGATAACCAATTTTCAAAATTTTTAGAGATATTGAGGAAATTAACGATAAAAACTCCATTTGTTGAGCCTTGGAACAAATGTCAAGCTATGTGAAGTTCATGAAGAATATACTTAATAAGAAAAGGAAGATTGTAGATAACAAGACTGTTACACTCAGTGAGGAGTGTAGTGCTATAATCTAGAAAAAGCTTCATGAAAAAAACTCAAAGATCCTGGAAGTTTTACAATTCCTTGTGTTATTGACAAAAGAATTTTTGGAAAAGTCTTATGTGAATTAGGAGAGAGTAATAATCTTATGTCATTATCAATTTTTAGAAGGTTGGGCTTAGAAGATATTTTACCTACGACTGTAACTCTTCAGTTAGCAGATCGTTCGATTACTTATCCTAAAGGAGTTATAGAAGAGGTTTTGATAAAAGTTGATAAATTTCACTTTCCTGTGGACTTTATTGAATTAGGTATTGAGGAAGATAAATAAATTCCTATCACTTTAGGAAGACCATTCCTGGCCACTCGAAACTTTGAAAAGATATAGAAAAGCCTTTGGATGGACATTAGCTGATATTAAATGAATCAGTCCTTCAATTTGTATGCATAGAATTTTATTGAAAGATCAACATGAACCAAGAGCTAGCCCTCAAAGGAGATTAAATAGAATAAAGAAAGAAGTTGTTAAGAAAGAAATTTTAAAATGGCTAGATGCTGGAATAATATATCCTATTTTAGACAGTGCTTGGGTAAGTCCAATTCACTGTGTTTCAAAGAAAGGAGGAGTGACTGTAGTGACGAATGAGAATAATGAATTAATACCAATAAAACAAGTCACTGGATGGTGAATCTGCATAGACTATAGAAAATTAAATTTGCCAACAGGAAGGATCATTTTCATTTAACTTTTTTAGACCATATGTTGGATAGGCTAGTTGGGAACATATATTTTTGTTTTCAAGATGGATATACTGGTTATCATCAAATACCTATAGCTCTAAAGGATCAGAAGAAAACAACATCTACTAGTCCTTATGGAACGTTTGTTTTTCAATGAATGCCCTTTGGATTATGTAATGCACCTGCAATATTTCAAAGATGTATGATGTCAATTTTCAGTGATTTAATTGAAAAAGGGAATGAAGTCTTTATGGATGATTTTTCTATATTTGGAACTTCTTTTGAAATATGTCTAAATTATTTAGAGAAAGTTCTTGAATGATGTAAAAAGACTAATCTTGTATTGAACTGGGGGAAATATCAATTTATGGTTGTAAGAGAAATTGTGCTTGGGCATAAAATTTCAGAAAAATGACATTGAAGTAGATCCTGCAAAAATTCAGGTTATATCATACTTACCTCCGCCTGCTAATGTAAGAGGGGTTAGGAGCTTTTAGGACAAGTTGGACTTTATAGGAGATATATTAAAGATTTTTTGAAAATTACTAAACCTTCATGCCAACTTTTGGAAAAAGATTTAAAATTTGATTTCAACCAAGATTGCCTTAAAGCGTTTGAAACAAAAAAAAATGATCACTCATACTATAATTGTTTAACCTGACTTGGAGAAGCATTTTGAATTAATGTGTTACGCAAGTGATTATGCAATTAGAGCTATATTAGGGCAGAGATATGATAAGACTTTTAAAGATATATACTATTCTAGTAAGACTCTTAATGATGCTCAGATTAATTATACCACCACTTTAAAAGAGTTATTAGCCATTGTATATGCTTTTGATAAGTTTAGGTCATATCTAATTGAAGTTAAATGCGTTACGCATACTGACCATTCAACTAATAAAAATTTGATGCAAAAGAAGGATACAAAACTGAGTAGATGGGTACCTCTGATGCAAGAGTTTGATTTTGCAATAGTCGATTGGAAATGGATTGATAATCAATTTGTTTATCATATATCTAGGCTAGAATAAGATGAAATAGTTGACATGGAAAAAGAAATTAATGAAACTTTTTCCCGATGAACAATACTATTAAAGGATGGGAAATACCTCAGTATGTTGATTTTGTAAATTATATTGTTAGTGGTATTTTGCCATATGAATTAACAAAACAACAGGAAAAGAAGTTCATTCATGATGAAATGTCTTATTTTTGCGATGACCCCTATTTATATAAAAAATGAAAATATTTAGTAATGAGACGATGTGTGTCGAAATTTAGGAAATTATTCAGAAATAGCATGATTCTGAATTTGGAGAATATTTTGGGAATGATAGAACTGTTCATAAAATATTGCAATTTGAATTATATTGGCGTACTCNATATATATATATATATATATATATATATATATATATATATATATATATATATATATATATATATATTATAGTGGATTATGGTTCAAAATGAATTGAATCAATCGCTTTACCTCAATGTGCTACTCATAGTGTTTCAAAATTTTTAATTAAAAACATATTTATAAGATATGAAATTCCTAGAGTAATCATTACCGATGGAGGATCTCAGTTTAGAAATGTTACAATTTGAAGATTGGTCGAAATATATAATTTAATGCGTAAAATTGTAATTGCTCATCATCCCCAGACAAGTGGTTTAACAGAAATGTCTAATCATGAAATAAGAGAATTTTTGAAAAGAGTGTCAATCTTAGTACGATAGATTGGTCTGTTAGATTAGATACCGCATTATGGGCTTACAAGACTGCTTATAAGACAACTATAGGTCTTTCCCCTTATATATTATTTTTTGTGAAGACCTTTCACTTGCTTGTAGACTTGGAGCATAAAACTTATTGGTCTATTAAGGAATTCAATTTCAATTTGAAAGACGTTGGTGAGAAAAGATTATTGCAATTGCATGAGCTTAAAAAAATTAGGAATGAATCTTACAATAATGCTAGGATTTATAAGGAAAGAATGAAAGAATGTCATGATTGGAAAATAATAAAAAAGGAATTTGAATTTGGATAGGAAGTGTTTCTATAAAATAAAAGATTAAATTTATTTCCTACAAAATTGAAGTCGAAAGGGTTATTCAAAGTTGTAAAATTCTATCCTTATGGAGCTGTTAATATTGAAGATCCTTAGATTTGAAGGATATTTAAAGTACATAAGCACAGATTGAAACCATGTTTTGATGGTCAAAGACTAGTTTTTAAATAAATTATAATGTTGGGTCACTTAGAATAAAGAATGGGAATGTCGGGCTGACGACATTAATCCAAGCGCAACCCATACTTATCTTTGTTTATTCTGCTTTTTGAGTTTTTATTCAGAATATTTTACATATTTTTATAGTTTTATTTTCATAGAGTCCATGTATTTGAGAAATTAATTTAAAGAAAACATCTTTATTTACCTAATTTTATGGGAAAATTGAGAATTTTTGATCGAAATCGAAAATGCAAATTTTTTCGGAACTGGCACATGATGCGCCTGATTGGCGCATGATGCGCCGAATTTTAGAGAACTGACGCATTATGCGTCGCGGTGAAAAAAATGAATTAAATCATTTATAAAGGTGGTTTTTGGTTGATTCTTCTTTTTAAAACTCCCAAAAACTTATTCCAAAGTCAATTTTAGGTGCAAAAATGAGAGAGGAGTTATTAGATTTCAATTTCAATTGCGTCCCACTCTAAAAGTTCCGCTGGATTTGGGATTTTCAACTTGAGAAATTTCATCAGTTTTGATGCACAGAAGTTGCATGATCGTGTTCTAGTAAAGAAGAGGCTAATTAAAGAATGGGGTTTTGTGAATCAATGACTCAATACATCGAATACTTGAGTTGAAGAGATTATTGCACAAAGACATTGTGAAGGGCTTTGTTATACTACTACCGCTGTAGTCGTCCCTGTGGTGAAAAAGTTTTGTGCAATTCTACATGCAATCAACCAAGGAATTGTCTATGTGCAATGTAGGTTTGTGCAATTCACTCCTTAAAGAATAAACGAGATGTTTATGATTGAAAATGTGTCTATATGTCATAATGCAAATTTTACCCCTACGAGAGATAATATGAATTAAAACTATTGGTACCTTACAAATGAATATGCAAATTAGGAGGCCAGAGATGATGGGAATGTAAGTTTTTCATCATCATTGTTAAATGCTATCTCTAAGGCATGGCAATTCTTTATTGCATCGAAATTACTGCCTACTATGAAAATTAGTAAGGTAATTAAGGAGAGTGCTATTTTAAATTACTGTATTCAAACTAGATAACCTATTGATATTGGATAAATCATTATGAAATTGGTTTTGGGTTTGTTTGTAAATGGGTCTGCAACTGGATATGGACAATAATCCACTATTTTCTTGTTATGCGATCAATCGCAAGTACCTTACAAGAGTTGGGAAAAAGTGCTTCTTCCTTAAAGTCGATGGATCTACAACCTATATGTGCACTACCAATCTATGGGAGATATCTAGGAGGACAAGAGTGAATAAGATGTTTGAAGTTAATCTGTATACGAAATGTTTTATTTAGTATTGTTTGTTTTAGTTGTTTGTTGTGTTGGATTGCATTTACTTTTATCGTTAAACTATACCAATGTTTGTGTTTGAAATTTTGATGTTTAGATATCAGTGTTAGGATGTTTTGGTTTACTTTAAATACTAAATTAGATGTTTGTTGTCTTGATAAATGTTAGTTTGTAATAGCCCAAATTTTATATAACAGTGAGTTTTGTGTTGTTTGTGAAAGAATGATGTTAGAGTAATGTTTAATCATGCTTATAAGGGTTCATTTGAGTTAATTAGAGGTAGACGTAGAGCGGTATGGAGCAGATTTCTATAGAAAATGAAATCTAAAAAATTAAGGCATTCACGCGTGATGTGCCAGTTTCACGCATGATGCATCGAGTTATAGAGAGTTCGCGCAAGATGAGCCAAACTGGCACATGATATGCCAAATTCTTAAAAATGCCAGATTGCCTAAAAAACTGTGAAATCGCACAGTAAACTCCATTTTTACTGCTTGGGTCATCTCCTACATCTAAACTTTGACCTAGGACTTCACAATGAGCGCGATAGAGATGGGTATTTTTCTTATTTTTGTTGCAGGTATATCAATTTTAGGCATTTTGGAGAAAAAATAGCAAAAAATGATGAAATTTTGAGCCAAAACTATGAAGTTTCAAATTCTGGCGCATGATGCACTAGATTGGTGCTAGATGCGCCGAAATGGCGTCAGATGCACCAAAGCCCAAAATAGTGTGATCTTCAGTAAGCTAGCGCATGATGTGCCGGATGCGCCGAAATGGCGTCAGATGCACCAATGCCCAAAACAGTGTGATCTTCAGTAAGCTAGCGCATGATGTGCCATATTGGCACTAGATATGCCATTTGACAGAGAGTTGGTTCGTTATGCACCATATTTGACGCCAGATGCGCCAGGGATGACTTTTTGAGAATTAAGGAGATTCGAGATAAATTTTGAAGGAATTTTTAATGGGACACTTGTTCTAAACATCCCTTAGAGTAATTCAATGCCTCTAGATACTTTGAAAGGTTCTTCTTTGAAGGGATGTGTCTTTTGGATCAATGGACATGTCATTTGAATTCAAAATAGTTGACTTTTGGACAGAATTTTGGGGGGGAATTTTCACTTCTTTTGGAAGGAGGCAGTTTTTGATAAAAGAGAGAATTCTAGGGCCAAAGAGTATGGAGGAGGTGAGTAGAGGTGTGTGGCGTGAGATAGAGAGAGTGAAAGAGAGAGAGAAAGTCAAGGGCTTGGATATTTTCTTAAAGGATTGTAAGAGGAGAGGGAAGGTGAGAGATTTCTTCTTCATTATACTTCTGAGAGAGAATTGAGAGTTCTTGTAAAAAGAGAAAGGCTTGGAGAGAAATTATAGGAGTTTTCTTGCAAAGGATAGTGAGATAAGTTGTCTTTTATTTCTTTTATTTTGTAAACTTGTTCTTATTAATGATATCCGTGTTTTGTTGTATCCTTCTCATGAATTTGGAGTAGTCTTCTTTATCCTTCTCCCTACTTTGAGATTCGATTTTGTGAAGAATTGATTTTGTTTTATATGGTTTTAAATGTCAATAATTTGTGATGATTTGAACTCTGACCTTCATTTGCTTTTTTATTTGACCAATTGAAATATTAAAATCTATTGAGAAGCATATGTTCTAAAAGGGCTATGATTTCTACAATATGGGGAGAATCACATTTAATTTCATTAGAGAGTATTTCATCCATGGATTTGATGGAATATAAATAAAAAAATATAATTTGTTGGATGCACAATTGGAGATTTTAAGGTGATAAAATAAAATCCCCAATTTGGTCTAGTTGATTGGAAACTGATGTGAGATTGTTAGCCCTCAGAGGAGGGAGTAGTGGGAGCTCTGGAGTGGTAGCCAGTATCCTCCCAACCTAACCACAAAATTAGGGACCAAACTCTGGATTAGTCAATGTTCTTTATGCACTCAAAAGAGGGTAAATAATAGGATTGCTCCTATTTGGCACAAAACTATTTTTATATATGTTTTCAAATGATTTAAATTTCTTTACAAACCATATACTCTTTGTAAAGGGGAAGGATGCTTTCTTAAATTTGAAATTTCTGTCACAACATTTTAGATTTAATTTTCAAAAATTTAATTTTGAAAGTTTAGCATTTAGTTTAGTTAATTTTGTCTTTCAACTGCATTTTATTTAGCATTTACTTGTTACTTAATATTCAAACTTTGCACTTTACTTTTTGTAGTTTTAAAATAATACTTTACATTACAATTTTAGGAAATTATTTACAGGAATTTCCAACTTCCCTGTTAGATCAATATCTAGGACTCCATTAGAGTTCTTTATTACTTGAGTGATACGTATACTTGCATTTTTTTTAAAGGGGATTTGGTAGTTTAAAGATTTTTAAAAGATAAAATAATTTTAATTAATGTTACTTTATTGGGATTAATTTACATATTTGCTATTGTAACTGTCGTGTGTATTTTATAATATTGAAAAATATTTGTAGTATTAACACACTAAATCCACCTACATCACCTTCAGAGAGGGTAACTCCTAAGAAAGTTGCCAATATTCATGATGCTTTTGTAATGTTAGCAAATCAAATTGCTACAATTTCAAGGAAGTTAGAACAATTTGGAATGAATTTTTCTCAACGAATTGCAATGACTGAAGAGAATTCATTATGCCAAATGGTAGATTCTCAAATATCATTAGAAACTTTGAGTGTCATAAACAATAAGCAGAATAACCAATATTCAAACTATTATAACCCATGTTGGAAGAACCAACTTAACTTTAACTGGAATAACACTTCGGGTGGTAATAATCAACAATGGGGGTACAACCAAGTAAACCCATTGGAAAATTAGAACAACCAAGGGAATAGTAATTATAGACATACTTATCCTCCAGGTTTTAATAGTAATCCACAATTTAAGGAGAAATGTTATCTATAGGATAAGTGGTGTTACAAATGGGACATTGGTTACAAAGTCAAGGAGCTACAATTAGAAATATTGCAAATCAATTAGGATAAAAAAAATTCATTAAGTAATAGATCCCAAGGAACACTTCCTAGTAATACTGAAGTAAATCCAAAAGACAAGAATACAGAGCAAGTATAAACCATTCAACTTAGAAGCAGATGATAACTGGAAGGTAGAGGTCAAAAAGAGATTAAAGTAGAGAGAAAAAAAATTGAAGTGCCTGAAGAGGATGCTCCGAAAGGTTTAGAGAGACATATTTCTCCACTTAAATATGATTTGAAAAAACTACCACCTCCATTTCCTCAGATTCTTTGTTAACAAAAGTTGGATAAATAATTTTCAAAATTTTTGGAAATCTTTAAGAAGCTTAGAATTAATATTCCATTTGCTGAAGCCTTAGAACTAATGCAAAGTTATGTGAAGTTTTTGAAGGATATTATTAAAAGGAAAAGGAAGTTCAAAGATAACGAGACTGTTGCACTTAGTGAGGATTGCAGTGCTATCATTCAGAAAAAGCTTACTAAAAAGCTTAAGGATCCTGGTAGCTTCACACATCTATGTGCAATAGGAGGCATATTTTATAGGAAAGCTTTATGTGATTTAGGTGCAAGAATTCACCTTATGCCATTATCAATATTTAAGAGATTGAGATTAGGAGAAATATCTCATACTACTGTAACTCTGCAGTTAGCAGATCACTCAATTACATATCCTAAAGGAGTTATAGACGTTATTTTAGTGAAAGAGGATTAATTTATCTTTCTTATTGATTTCATCATGCTAGATATGGAGGAAGATAAAGAGTTACCTATCATTTTGGTGAGACCTTTCCTAGCTACAGGAAGAGCAATGATTGATGTGCTAAAAGGGGATTTATCTTTGCACATCAATGATCAGACAGTTATGTTTAATATTTCCACATGAAAGGCAAAAGGTAAAGATGATGAATGTTACAAAAGGAATGTGATAAGATGTTTGAGTGAATGTTATTTCAAAATCTAAAATGAAAGAGTTGGAACACGAGCAAAAATTGGAATTAGATCAATTTGAAGATTTTATACGGAAAATATGAATTATGTTCGAGAAAGCCTTGAAGTTTTGGACATGACAGAATCAAATAAATATTTTTGTACATCGATTAAGAAACCTCCTGAACTTGAATTGAAGTTAATTTCTAAACATTTAAAGTATGTCTTTTTAGGTGATTCATCAACATTACCAGTTATAATTTCTTCAAAATTAACTACAGAAGACAAAATGAATTTAATAAAAGCTTTAAAGAATTATAAGAAAGCCTTTAGATGGAAAATTTCTCATATTAAAGGAATCAGTCCTTCAATTTGTATGCATAGAATTCATATTGGAGAGAACTGCAAACCCAGGGCTGATCCTCAAAGGAGATAAAATCTTTTTATGAAAGTTGTTAAGAAAGAAATTTTAAAGTGGTTAGATGTTGGAATTATCTACCATATTTTAAATAATGCATGGTTAGTCTGATTCACTGCTTTCCTAAGAAAGGAGGAGTGACTATGATTATGAATGATCATAATGAGTTAATATTAACAAGACAAGTCACAGAGTGGCGAATATGCATTAATTAAAGAAAATTAAATCTCACAACTAGGAAAGATCATTTTCCACTACCCTTTCTAGATCAAATGTTGGATAGACTAGTTGTGCATAAATAATTTTATTTTCTGGATGGATATACTAGTTATCATCAAACATAAATAGCTCATGAGGATCAAGAGAAAAAACTCTTATTGGTCCTTATGGTACATTTGCTTTTAGAGGAATGTCCTTCGGTTTATGTAATGCCCCTGCTACATGTCAAAGATACATGATGGCTATTTTTTTTATTTAGATAAAAAAATAATTGAAGTTTTTATGGATGATTTTTATTTTTTGGAACTTCATTTGAATTATGTTCAGAACATTTATTGAAATTTCTAAAGCATTGTGAAAAATGACAATTTATGGTACAGGTGGAATTGTTTTAGGACATCAGATATCAGAAAATGGTATGGAAGTAGACCCTGCAAAAATTCAAGTGATCGATTATTTACCCTACTCAACAAGAGTGAGGGAAATTAGGAGTTTTTAAAGACATGTTAGATTCTACAGGCAATATATTAAAGACTTTTAAAAAATTGCTAAGCCTATATGTCATTTGCTTGAAAGAGATATAATTTTTAATTTTGATGATGAGTGCTTAAAAGATTTTGAGCTATTAAAAGAAAAATTAGTCACTGCACCAATTATTATTTCATTAGATTGGGAAAAACCTTTTGAATTAATGCATGATGCAAGTGATTATGCTATTGGAGTTATTTTAGGACAAAAGCATGATAAGATTTTTAATGTAATCTACTATGCTAGTAGAACTCTTAATGAATATCAAATTAATTATACCACAACAGAGAAAGAGTTATTAGCAATAGTATATGCTTTTGATTAATTCAGATCATACTTAATTGGAACTAAGTGTGCTGTGCAAACTGATCATTCTAGTATTAATTATTTAATGGAAAAGAAGATGCAAAACCAAGACTGATAGGAGGGATTCTTCTTTGCAAGAATTTGAATTTGAGATACTAGATAAGAAGGGAGATGAGAATCAAATTATCGATCATCTGTCTATGCTTGAATTAGAAAAATAAGTCTTTTGAAAAAAAAATAATGAACATTTTCCAAATGAAGCTGTTCAGTATTGATGAGTGGTGTGTTTCATGGTAAGCCGAGATTGTAAACTTTGTTGTTAGTGATATTATCCCTATAGAATGACATACCAACATAAGAGGAAATTTTTATCTGAAGCTAAGACTCATTTTCGGGATGACCCATTTCTGTATAAACAATGAAAGAATCTAATTATTTGAAGAAATGTGCCTTTAGAAGAAACTTATGAAATTATCCAAAAATGTTATAATTTTGATGTTAGGGAACATTTTGGTGTTGATAAAACATCATTCAAAATTTTAAAATCTAAATTTTTTTTACCCTCAATCTTTAGAGATGTTAATGCTTATATCAAAACATGTGATTGGTGTCAATGATTAAGCAATATTTCTAGGAAAAATGAGATGCCCCTCAATTATGTGTTGGAAGTTGAGATATTTGATGTTTAGGGATTAGATTTCATGGGGTCATTTATACTATCTTTTAGACATTTATATATATATTGATAGCAGTAGACTATGTATCAAAATGGATAAAAAAAGTTGCTTTACCTTGATGTGAAGCTTAAAGTGTTGCAAAGCTTTTAGAACAAACATATTTTGTAGATTTGGGATGCTAAAAGTGAGAATAACTGATGAAGGAAGTCATTTCAGAAATGTAATGATGGAGAAATTATTAATGAAATATCATATCAACCATTGAAGTGTTACCACTTATCATCCTGAGACAAGTGGTTTGACTGAATTATTCAATCATGAAATTAAAAGAATATTGAAAAAATCTTTGAATCCAACAAAAATGGATTGGTCAATCAAACTTGACTATGTTTTATGGGCTTATAAGACTGCATATATAACTCTTATAGGAATGTCCCCATACATGCTAATGTTTGGGAAAGCTTATCATTTACCAGTTAAACTTGAGCATAAAGCATATTGGACTATTAAAGAATTTAATTACAATTTAAAGGATGTTGGTGGGAAAAGATTATTGCAATTAAGTGAGCTTGAAGAGATAAGGAATGAATCTTATGAGAGTGCTAAGATTTATAAAGAAAAGATGAAGATGTGGCATGATCTAACAATTCTTATTAAAAATTTTGAGCCAGGACAACAATTTTTGCTATATAATGTAAAGTTAAGATTATTTCCAAACAAACTTAATTCCAGGTGGATGGGCCCATTTGTTGAGATAAAAGTTTATCCTTAAGGAGCTATGGATATCAAAGATCCTAAAACTGAGAAAATATTCTAAGTGAATAGTCACAGGCAAAAAACCCCACTTTTTAGGGGGTGAACTTAAATTAAATGATCTTATGATGTTGGGTCAACCAAAATAAGCACTGATTACATTGGGTTGATGATGTTAAATCAAGCACTTTGTGGGGCAACCCATAGTTATCTGTGTGTTTTTGTTTTGAATGTTATGTTGTTGTGTTTGATTTATAAAATTTTAGTAGTATTTTGAATATATAATGATTTATTAATGATTCTAAGACCTTAATAGATGAATTAGACATTTTAGAATGAGTGTTTGGATTTTAAGTTGTTCTGTGCTAAATTAAGCACCGACGCTTAAGCGCCAACATTCTGTGCTAAAGTGCAACAGTTTACTAAACGTGCTAGATTATGTTTCTAGAAATTTAAAAGTGGTTTAGTGCGTTTAATGTTGTTTAATGGTCTAAGAAACTGTTTAGAAGTTTTAGGCTTGATCTACTGCCTATAAATAGAAGGGAATGAAGAGGATTCTCACCCCACTTAAATTTTAACCCTAAATTCTAAGTGAAGAGTGAGAGATCTTGGAAAGATGTTATCTTGAAAGAGTGTATGAAGAAGAAGGAGGAAGCTATGAAGAAGAAGTTCATTAATCAAAGTGTGCAAGAGTTATACAATGGTTTCCTAGCCGTAAGTAAAGAAGAAATAGCGGAGAAAATCACTAAAATTGAGGTTGACATGGCTTTAATTGAAGTGAAAGTGATGGAAGTCAATGCACATTTGGAGCATATTGGATGGCAACTTAAGATGCAATTTAGACATACCAGTTTTATAGAAGAAGCAGACAATGCTATGTATTTGAAAAATAATTTGATTGAAGAAGACTCAACCACAGTTCTTCACCACTGTCTGTTCTATCAGATTTATATTCACAATGCCCAAGGAGAGACTAATGATAGGCCAGGATTTGTTCCACCAAAAGGAGAGTGGAATTAAGTTCGTCGTTTAATGTTTGTTTGTGTTAAGTGTTTGTTTGTTAGTGTTAAGTTTGTTTTGTGTTTTTAATGCTAAGTTTATTTAGTGTGGTGCTTAGGAATTATCTCATCCAAGTCTCTTTGGATTGAGAATTTATGTATCGTAAAGATTTGTATTTGTTTGTGAATTAATATAAGTGTTTGTTTGTGTGAAATTTTGTGTTAAATGGAATTAGTTAATAATGGTGAATCTTGAGGAAAAGGAGAGTTGAAGGGGATGAAAATAGTTATTAAAGATTTACAAGACCATTTAGGGGTGGTTGACTTAGGCTAGAAGTGCAATTTACTTAAAATAAAAAATATCAAAGTTTTTGCACTGGCTCTTAAGTGCCAAGACCCCATGCTTAAGCACTGGCTAACATGAAAGGTAGGTGCCTAAGTGCCTAACCAATCACACTTAAGGGCTGGTTCATGTAAACTGGTTCGCAAATGGTTTAAAGTGAAATTTTGAGTTAAAATCCACCATTTTACCTCAACTTTGTCTCCTACCTTTGGTTTTCACAATTTTGAGATCTAGGACATCCTCTAAAGTGTTGATTTCTTGGTGGATTCAAGCAAAATATTTTATATTTGATATTCTTGAGGTAAGAGCTTCACTTCTATGTAAACATTTTTTGTTTTCACCATGTATTTTGAGCACATTATGGATTAGATCGAAAACCACTATTCATGGTGAAAATTTGAGAAAAATCCATGGAAAATACATAAAAATATTAGTGTAAGCTTTTATAAGTTGAGTTTAATGATTTAGAATTGAATTTGGGATTTATTGTGAATTTTATGTGATATTTATAAATGGTCCTAAGAATAAAGAGAAGTAAAGGGAACGTTCATTTTGATTCAAACAAGTTTGTTAGTTCGAGAGCTCAGGATAAACATAGCAATGCACTGCAGTCAAGGAAACTGATTCCTGAGAGGTGTTTAAGAGTCCGGGTGGAGCAGTAGAAGATTTGATTGTTCACAGACAGTGGGAGCATTTTTCCTATTTTTATGTTGTGGCTTTGATTTCTGTTGTTGAGTTCTACACAAATCTCTCTGAAGCTGAAGAAGATAGTGCCATGGTTCGAGGAAAACAAGTGCATTTCTCCTCGGAGGTAATAAATCTATTCTACCAATTGACCTCAAGTACATTATGTTTTTATTCAAACTATAGTCCGACTGACGACGAGTTGGACAAGATTATATCATCATTGACAGAGGGAAGGTGAATATGGAAGATCACTAATGAAAGAAGAGTCAACTTCCCCACGTCAAAGTTAGATTCCACATGAAAGGCGTGACACTATTTTAATTCTGCTCGACTGCTACCAACCAACCACCTCAACAAAGTGACTCAAGATAGAGCTACCTTGAACTATTGCATTAAGCATTTCAAGCCCATTGACATTGGAGCTCTAAATTATGAGATTATCACCAGTTTTGTTGTCGCTGCTACTATTACAGGTTTAGAATTTGTATCCTTGATCTTTTCATTATGTGAGCAGACAGGTGTTAGATTTGATAGTTGGGAAGAGATATTGTAACCTCTGAAGCCTATTACAAGTGTTAATTTGAAGTCTTATTCACATCACTTGATCTTTGGCTGGAGAGGTGGATTTTATAGCAGTTCAAGTGCCTCTATTTCTCGTGCTTCTACTTCATTTGCTTCAACATCATAAGGTCAGACTTCTGGATCTTATTCGCAATCACATTTATTGCGAAGAAAGTTAGATAATATTAATTATACTGTGGATAAAGTATTAAATTTAGAAAATTTTGTAGATCATATGAATGGATATATGAGAATACATAGTGATTATGAGGAGAAATTCCACTCATCTTTGGAGAACCTCATGAGAGGTGACCAAAGTGTAGTATTCCCTCTATATACAAAATATCCATCATATGTGCCTACTAATTTCTGGCATAGTGATGATAGTGATATTGATGAGGAGGAGGAAGATTAGACTGAGTATTGTAGCTTCGGTTTTTTATTGTTGTGAACTTTTTGTGGTACCATTATATTGTAATGTTATTTTGTTTGGATTTGTAAATGTTGAGACTCCTACTTTTGTTTGTGTTTTGTTTTATTAGACACTACTGCGATGCATTTATGTTATTGTGAGTAGATATATTTTATTTTTGTGGTATTAATTGTTATAAATGTGTTGTTTAGTGTATTTAGTTAATTTGTATTGAACTTAATCCTGAATCTTAGGAAGGTTTAGAATGTTACTAACTTTCACTTAAAAACTTCATGTTTAAAGTTTTCAAATTACTACCAAGTATTTTCTTATGTTGTAGTTGTGAATGTTTGTTAGCGTGTTTGTTTGATTTTATGTTATCCTCCACTGCATAGAAGTCTAATGAATCTCAATATGTTAAAGTTAAAATAAAATTTGATTAATTAAATTTTAGTCCTATTTTTAATTTTTGCACTTGTATATTTAGGATGTAAAAATTTTTGTAAGCATGTTATTTTTAGTTTTCATTCCTGCCTATATATCTATGATGCTAAAATGTTTTATCTTATTAAAAATTTAAGTTTAGGGGGAGGGGAGAATGAAAAATTTTCTAAAACTTGAAGTTTATTTGTTCTCAAATGTATTACAAATAAATTTAATTTTGATTTGAAAGAAAATGATTATGTATATGAAGCTATATTAGGGAAGTAAAATTTTGAATGTAGAAATGAGTAAGAGAATTTAGTTAAAACCTATAGTAATGAAGAAAGACTTAAAGTTAATAATTTTTTGTGTGGAAATGATAAATATAGTGTAACTATGTTTCGTAGGAGAAATTGTATTTTTGAAAAATTGAAAAGGGTTAGAATTTTATTTTCAATTCTTCAATTTCTTTTATTAAAAATAATTTTCAAAACTATTATTATGTTTTTAATTAAAAAATTTATATCAAAACTTTGCTTTAGGAAAGGAGGAGTGAAATTCAAAATCATTAAAGGCCTTTCTAGATATAGTAATCCTCACAAAAAATAAAGAGAGGAGAAGCTTGAGGATTAGTGCCTAATCAAAAATTAGTTCCGCATCTAATCTTTTTGAACTATAACACATGAGAAACTCTTATGCTTAAGGATATAATGTAAGGAGTATATTTATTTTGAGAAGATAGAAAGCCTAAACTCTATATTTAGAGAATTTACAATATTTCTGAACTAGATAGAAACTCATATTTTCACACTTCTTTACATTAAAAAATTCTAAACTTTAAGTTGGTTTCATGTGTTAATGTTTTTTCTAAATTGGACTAATATATTTCTACATCAAAATTTTAGAATATCCTAAAGAAACTCATTTACATAATCTACCTTTTTTGGTTTTGAAAGATTGAAGTGTCACTTGAGGATAAGTAACATTTATGTTCGGGGGAATTTGATACCCCTAAATTATATAGTCTTTATGTACACATTCTTATACCTATTTTTGAGATATTGCGCTTTCATGAAAGGTATTTGTGTGTTTTTCTTTCTAGTACAATAAAATGGATGAAAAATGGTGAAAGAAGTGAAAAAGGATTAAATTTGGAGCAAAAACGAAGGAGGTGTGCAATTGAACTGAGGCACGTAAGTGCCCTAAATTAGCGCTTACCCACCAGTAAAACAGACAAGGCTGCGCCTAAGTGCCTAGTACATCGCGCTTAAGCACCAGAAGTAGTTACTTGATGATTCAATGAATTTGAAAATTTTTTCAAAGGGGTGTTTGAAGAAACCCTTGGGGAAAACATGAGAAATAGTTAATGGACACGAAAATACATTTAATTGGCTTTTGAAAGGAGGCAACACTTGAAAGATTCATTGAATGTGAACACATTTTGAAGAGAAACCAAGGCACCTTTTGGAAATTTATAAAATAAGACTTGAATTGAAAAATCAGAGATCGTCAACCCCCATTCTAGTAGCCCACACGCCGCAGCCGCCGCCACTTTTTTTTTTATTTTAAGTTATAGTTTGTAATGTAAGTGAAGAAAGAGATCCAAAGGAACATGAAGACTATGGTAAAGAGGATTTTAGATAATTTTTTATCTTTGTGACTACATTTAATTTTAATTTAGACTTCTTGTTTGTTTACATTAATTTTATTTTCAAACTTAAGTATGGTTGTGTTTTTTCCATGAAGTCTGAGTAGTTTACTTTATCTTTTTCCTTAAAATGATAAGTGATTAAGTATTGGATGGAAGTTGTGTGAAGAAATAATCTTTAATATTGGAAGAAGTTGTCAAGATTTAAACTTTTGTACTTCATTTACTTCTTGATTTGATCAATTAAGATGTTAATACCTGTTGTGAGAACATGTAAGATCTCATATAGTATTGTCTCAGTCAATAAATGATAAGAATCACATGAGGTTGTATGAATGAGAATGTAATTCATATAATTGAGTGCAAATAAGTAGGGAAACTTTAAAGTATGTAGAATTAGAGGACTTTAGAGTGACAAGCTAAAGCCCCCAATTTGATTTATAGTTTTAGGTTTTGATACAAGATGTTAGCCCTCAGGTGGAGGGAGAAGAGGGAACTCTAGAGTGAGAGCTAGTATCTTACCTACCTAACCCGTCTTCAAGACTACTCAAACTTTAAATTAGCGAATGTTCTTTATAGCATCTCTAGTAAGGGTAAAGAATATTATTGCTCCTATTTGACACAACCTAATTTGAATACTTCTACAATAGAATTTGTATACTTGTTACTGATTCATGATAAGGAAAAAGTTATTTTATTTTTATGGCCTTCATCTTACAAATATCTAGTTAAATTTAGTTAGTTGTTTACTCTACTTTCAAGTATAAAAAATTATAAAAAGAATCAAATTTTTATTCTTATTATAGCATCTAAAGTTGAGTAAGAATATTAAAATTTGTTATCTAATTTCTTTTGATTTTAGTTGCATATTGTAGTTGTCCGTGTGGGTTCGATATTCGGGCCTTTATAAAAAAAGTCCTATATTACTTGATAACGATACATATACTTCCGTAGTATCCCAAAATTAAATATAATAATTGTACTCTTATTTGCTTCAAAGTCAAGTTTTTGTCTAGCAGTTGCTGGTGATCAAATTTTTGACATCGTTGCAAAGTAAGAATTATAAGTAAGGAAAAATTAAGAATATAATCACATACATCACATTGACATATAAAATTCGGGATCACTAACCCAAGAGAATGACACTTAGGCACCAACCATTGAGCTCCTTCGTAGGTGTTCATTCATCCCCCAACAAACAGAGAGCCTGGTGCCAGGAACTGACTAAAGCAATTGTTACAGTTCTGGAATCCAGTCATGTGGATAGTGTAGGCATGCTAGGGAGTTTTGGAAGCTATTATAGAGATTCTATTAATAATAGTAAATTAGAGACTTAGAGGGGATTTTTGCTAGTGTGGTTTGCTTGCTGTAGAGGGCCCTTCTTCTTCTTCCAGTGTTGAGGCCAGGGGGAGTTCTACTGGAGGAGCAGCTTAGGAATTCAGAAAGTGTGTTGGTTGATCCAACTTCCGATCATTGTATAGGATAGTAAGCTACTTTTTTATTCTTTCTGTTGTATTTCAGTTGTAACAGTTTGATATTGTGTTTTTCTTATTTCAATGCATCTTTTTGGTGTTTTCATCATGCTTCTTGAGTAGACTTGTTACTCTTCTTTGTGGTTATTAAGTAGGATTGATGAAATAAGAATTGTGTAGTATTTTAATCACTTTAAATGATGATGAGAAACCTTCAAGGCTTAATTTACTTTTTATTCCGACCAAGTGAATTGTTAAATTAGTTGTGAACCATAAATATTGGAAAAGTCTATAGTTGATTCAACTAGGATTTTCACATTAACTTATGGGGTATAGGTTGATATGCTTCATAGAGAGATGCAAATGTTAAGAAAATATGCTTTAATGTGTTAATTATGAGATTTATGGGAAAAAAGTTATTTCTAATAAAGTTTATTTATGCACTGAGGAGAGGGTAAAGAAGACTATTGTCTATATGTGTCACTAAATAGTTTTATTTGTAATTCTCAATTTTATGAAATCTTCTTAACTCATTAGAAGGAAGAGCATTAATTATTTGAAATTTTCAATGTATTTTTGATACCTTAGGATTACTCGGTTAAACTATTTCAAAACCAAACTTCTAGAATGGGACTAAAATCAGTAGGCTATAAATTTTCCTAAAAAAGATTTCCTTATTCCTTATGGGATCAACATTCCAGACTCTAAAACATGATATTACTGATACACCACATGAAATTGCGTGAACCCCCTTTGTGTTGTAACACTGGGAAGTAGTATCATGTTTTTGGTGCCATTGTCATGTAGAAATGGTGACTTGACTTAGGAAAATTTTAGTTGAACTTTAATGTCTTAGACTTGAAAAATTGTAGTGTTACCTATTTGTGTTCAATTGTTTTCACTATTTTTGAAGAAACCAAGAAAAACTAAAAAAAAATTAGTTTGAATGTATGTGAATCTTTGGATTAGGGGTCTCTAGATCGTATATGCATAGTTCAACACCTACGAGACTTGAATCTTACAATTCTCAGCTAGAGAGAAATGTTAAGAAAATTTGAAAATAAAAGAGACTTCAAGAAATCGTAGGAGAGATGGCGTACAGTCCAAAAAATAACTCAGTGATTCATGAACCAACCCATGAACATCCAACTGCACATTGACCTTTAAGAGATTATGCTACCCCTACGATAGTTGAAATTTATTTGAGTATTCGAAAACCTAACATAGAAGAAAACACATTCGAATTGAAGCTTGCTATAATCCAAATGGTGCAAAATAACCAGTTTGAGGGAACCCTGTCTGAAGATCGAAACCATCACTTAGCAAGTTTCTTAGAACTCTGCTCCACGTTTTGCTATAATAGTGTTCCCAACGACACTATTAGGCTAAGGATTTTCCCTTTCTCATTAAAGGGTAAAGCCAAAATGTGGTTAAACTCATTACAACTAGATTAATTAGGATGTGGAGTGACTTAGCCCAAAAACTCTTTGCTAAATATTTTCCACTTTAAGAAATGTTTAAACTAAGGAATGGTATCACTTAATTTTGCCAGCATGAAGGTGTCCATTTATGAAGCTTCGGAAATATTCAAAGAACTTTTTAGAAGGTTCCCCCATCATGCACAACTTAATTGGTTGATAACTTAGACTTTTTTACAAGTAGTAAGCAGGATCTTTTAGGTCTATCATTGATGTTGCTACTAGTGGTTTACTTATGTCAAAGCCATTTGATGAGGCCTATTCTCTAATTGAGGAGATGACTACCAAAAATTTTCAATGGATTTTTGAGAGAGTGAACCCTAGGAAGGTAGAAAGTGTACATGACACAGATGTGCTTTCAATTTCAACTTCTCAAGTATTTGTTATATCTAGAAAGCTAGACCAATTAGGGATGAACTAGCCTAAAGGACCCCAAGTCATTAAGGAAAAGTCATTCAGACAGATGGTCAATGCTAAAGATTCATCTCTTGAGGCCCTAAATGTAATCATTAATAGGAATAACAACCATTATTTCAGTTTCTATAACCAAAGTTAGAAGAATAGCCCCAACTTTAATTGGAACAACAATCAAGATGCTGGAAACCAATAATGAGGGAGTAATATACTTTGTCCTTTTGGGAATTGGAACTATCATAGTAGTTCTAACTTGAGACCTTCTTTCCTCATGGTCTTAACACGAAACAACAATTCAAGGATAATTTGTCTTAGGAGGAAGTTTTTTTACCTATTGGGAATCAATCACAAAGCCAAGGTACAACTACTAGGAATATAGAGAAACAATTAATGCAAATTGTGAGCTCACTTAGAAGGTGACCCCAAGGAACTCTTCCTAGTAAAATTGAGATTAACCCTAAGAAAAAGAATAGAAAGTAGGTGAAGGCAGTCAAGTTAATGAGTTGAAGAGAGTTGGAGGAAGTGGTTCAAAAAGATTCAGAAGTGGGGGAAGTGAACTTGGAATTTGAAAAATTAATGGAAGACCTTTCTAAAAATTTAAGAAAATTAGTCTAACCCATTAGGAATAACTTAGAAAAACCACCACCACCACCAAAATTCCTTCAATGACTCCAAAAATAAACACTAGATCAACAATTTTTTCAGTTTGTGGAAGCATTCAAGAAGCTGTCGATCAATATTTCTTTTGTTGAGGCTTTAGAGTAGATTCACAACAATGTGAAGTTTATGAAGGATATTCTTAATACAAAGAGGTTGTTTGGAGATATGAGATGGTAGCACTCAGTGAGGAGTGTGGTGTTCACATTCAGAAGAAGCTTCCTTAGAAACTTAACGATAATGGGAGCTTTATGATTCTATATGGTATTAGTGAGAAGTTTGATGGAAAAGCTCTATGTGAATTAAAAAGCTTGTCATTATAAAAATGGATAAATTTATCTTTCTTATTGATTTCATTGTATTAGACATGAAGGAAGATAAATAAATCCCTATCATACTTGATAGACCTTTCCTAGCCACTCGCAAAGTAATGATTGACGTCCATAAAGGAGAACTGACAATGAGAGTGAATGATCAGGAGGTAACATTTAATGCATTAAAATTTATGAAGCTTAATGAAGATGCATGTTATAGGATTGATTTAATTGACTATTTGTGTACCAAAAACTCTCTAGAGAGTTATGAAGTTAAATCAGTGGAGCAAGATTTTAGTGAGGATGATTCTACATATAATATAGACAAATCTTCTCTATTGGTTGAAGTTAATCCACGAATTGTTAAGGAAAGGTTTGAGATACTTGATAATATTGAAAATATAAACCTCTTGTTCCTTCCATTGAGGAACTTCAACTCGAGATGAATGTGCTTCCCAAATATTTGAAGTATGCTTACTTGGGGAAGTCATCTACATCATCAGTAATCATATCCTCAAAACTTAGTAGCTTTCAAGAGGAAAAGTTGATGAGCATTCTGAGGAACTTCAAGAAAGCTTTTGGTTGAACCTTAGAAGACATAGAGGGGATTAGTCCATCGATATGAATGTATAAGATCTTGATGGAGAAAATTCATAAACCCCGGTTGGATCCTCAAAAGAAATTTAACTCCCTTATGAAAGTTGTCTAGAATGAGATTTTGAAGTGGCTTGAGGCAGGTATTATTTATCCTATTTAGATAGTGCTTGAATTATCTTGATCCATTGTGTTCCTAAGAAAGGGGGAGTGACTGTGTTAGTAATATCTCATCAACCTCAAGTAGGGTAATATCTCATTCAACCAATATTCTAGCTACGGATGGTCTATACAGATCAAAGGTGAGGACATCCAATTTCAGGGGTCTGCTCAATGCCTTGCCAATGTTGAAGATACCTTTATGATTGAAAATATGCAGTTTAAGCATAGAGAGTTTGATCCAAATTAGAACAATGGGAGGCTCCTTGCTAGAATAAAAGTTTGGTGGTCACTTAATTAGCTTCTTGGACACACCTTCAATTTGTAAAATATATTTGGAAAATAGTCTAGCATAGTCCTCATATCTAGATAGATTAATTAGGATATGTATGTCATCCAACAAACCCACTCTCCAAGCCCCATTCAGCTTCAAGTTATTAAACAATTTCCTGATAGCCTCCATTTTTGGGTGACCAAGCTGAAACTTAACAATTAGAGTGAGCTTGCAGACTTTAGTAAGGTTTTGAATTTCCTACTTAGTGTAAAAAATACCTATTTTACCTCCTTTTTTGCTCAAAGGCTTAATGATAGTTCAGCTCCATCATGGTAAGCTTGTGGGAACACCAAGTAGTCATAGTTCTTAATGGTGTCAAAGCCCTTACCCACTACATTAGCAAAGGTAGCTTTAGCCCACTATATGTTCATTGCCAAATCAATAGGAGAAGGTTCAACCATCAGGGAGAGTAAAGGAGTAGTTCAAGCACAAAACACTCGCACCAAATGCAGTGGTGCAAACCAATGGAACAGTCAAATTTTGAACTGGAATTCGCCCGGGAAGGTGAAAACTCCTAAAAATAAAGCCCACAACAACATTAAAGAATCCAATACCCAAAAACCAAAGACTAGAGGGGTAGAAGAAGAAGAGATTGTACCAAAACAAAGCTAGGGAGCTGCCATCCCTTGAGAAACCCTAGTAGAGGACCAAGGTGAGCCGCGGCTGGCTTTGAGGTTAATATGCTAGGGTTTCCATGGATTTCCTAATTTTGTGGTTGCTAACTGGTTCTTTCTCTTCTTTTAGTGGCTTCTCTTTCTTCTATATCTTTTACTTGGTTTGGTGTTATGGTTTTTTGCTTACCGGGAAACCATTATTTGAATCGGTTACTGTTCTATTGATTTTGTTTGGCTATGGCTGAGCTTAACAATATGGATTTAGCTACCAATGTCCAATGGGCTAAGGCCACTTTTGCTGATGTGGTGGGTAAAGGAGCTTCTACTGTTAAGGATTTTGATGACCTTGTTTTCCCCCAGAGTTACCATGAGGCGGCTGACCCATTAATTAAACCTTTGAGTAGGGAAAAAGGGAAGGTGGCTATCATTTATAATGATTCAAAGATACATAATCTGACTGAGGGNAATTGGACTTGTGGTGTTTTAAAAGAGTTTAATTATGCTGATTTTTCTAATCCTTCTTTAACAAGTGGATTTAAACTTAAGTTCACCACTAAGTCTTTAAGACCTAAGTGAATGTGTATTAATTTTGAAAAGATTTAAAACTTTAAGCGATCATTATCAAGATTATTTAAACATCATTTTTATTATCAAATAGGGGTGTGAAATCATTGGTTCCAAAATTATACCCTTAAATTCAAAAGTCATTTTTGATTAATGAAGTTTTCCAAAATTTTATCCAAAATTATACCCCTAAATTCAAAAGTCATTTTTGATTAATGAAGTTTTCCAAAATTTTGTTTAATGAAGTTTTCCAAAATTTTGATAATTATGAGAATTATCTTATAATTTGGCAAAATGAAGTGACAAAATTATACCCCTAAATTCAAAAGTCATCTTATGTTAATGAAGTTTCCAAAATTTTGATAATTATGGGAATTATTATCTCTCATCTTATAATTTGGCAAAGTGAAGTGGGTTTCTACCAATTAAGCCCATTTTTTATTGCAAATCATCAAGTGAGTTAATTAATATCAGAAATTACCCATTTGTCATTTTGATAAAGCCTAAATGTTCATTAAGGCCAAATTATTCAAAATTTTAATTTTGCCCCTAAGGGTCCAAACTTTCATAATTTGTCAAATTTAAGTCAAATGACTAAAATTTTTATGTAACCCTAATGATAGGTCAATTAAGACATCAGAGGAGAAAATGTGAATTTTCACAATTTAATTTAATTCATACAATTATTTTTATGCAAACATATCCATTTTCAAAGAAAATTCCAAAAGATGGTCAAGACAACTCTCAATCACTTGAAATTTTTATGCAAGCTAGTCCTAGGACGGAAAGTCATTTGCCCAAAATTTCAAAATTTTTTGAATTTTTTGTGATTTATTAAAATTAATTGTAGTTTTGGAGATTTAAAAAAAATAAAATATTTTATATGTTGAAAAATATGTTTTTTATTTTTGGAAAATCTCTCTCAGGTCAGGGAACCCAGAAAAATTTATTTTGTATTTTTATGATTTTTATATGATTTTTTAGAATTATTTTGGTGAAAATTCTTTTTTTAAGCCTTAAAAATCATTTTAAGATTTTAAAAATAGATATATTTATTTTTAGACCTTGGAAAAATATTCCAATGACTCCTAAGTGTTTAGGAAATAAATTGGNTGTAGTTCCTATTTGGTTCAAACTCCCTGGGTTAAAGCTTCACTTCTTTAATCATAAAGTTCTGGTTAATACTGGTCAAGCTCTAGAGAAACCTTTGAAGTTGGATGTCCCTACTTACAACCTTTCTAGACCTTCAGTAGCCAGAATATTAGTGGAAAGGGATATCACCCTTCCTGTTGTGGAGGAAATTTGGTTGGGGACTGAGCATAATGGCTATTGGCAAAGGATAGTTGCTGAACAGAAGCCATACTACTGTTTCCGTTGCAGCATGTTTGGGCACACTGATAACAAATGTTATAAAAGCCATCCTCATCTCAGAAGAACTGCTGGGGGACTTCAAAGGGAGTTGATCATTTCTCTATTGATGTTGGGCTTTTGAGAAAAGTGGATTATGATAATCCTTTCAATCAGGTGATAACCAAGGGCAGTGAGGATGATGCCCATCAGGGCATCATCCCTGCCCAAGTTGAGAATGTTGACCAGCTGGACCAGCAGGATGTAAATGCCAAGGCTAATGATATTTCAGAAGCTGACCTTTCTGGTTACAACCAGGCAATAATTGAAGTACTAAACACTGATTGGAATACTATTGAGGGGGATAATATTCAGGAATTAGGGGCTGAGGCTGTCCCGGGGGAACAACAGATTGACACAACCTTAATGAAGGGGTTACAAACAACCCTGGAGGATGAATGGCTTGTCCAGAAAGCAAAGAAAAAAGAAAAAGGGCTTCCAAGTTTTAAATACTGAAAAGGGGGGAAGTTACGTTCTCAGGGATAGAAAATCTCATAAAGAAGCTCTAGAGGATATGGCTAAAGCCAGAAGGAGGGGAAAATCAGTATCTATTGGATGATGAACTTTCTATGTTGGAATGTTAGGGATTGGCACATCCTAAATCCCTTAACAGACTGATGGCCTTGAATAGGATGTATAAATTTTGGTCGATGGCTATTTTGGAGCCTATAGTCTCTAAAAATTCCCAGAGAATTATAAAAAAAATTCCCTGGTTTTCTCTATGTCTCTAATTTGAATAACAAGATTTGGGTGTTACATAGGAAGGAGGTGTCTTGCAGTATACTGTGGGATCACCAACAATTCCTCGACATCAAGCTTCAAGTTGGGAGTCAGATAAGTCTGGCTACTTTTGTATATGCTGGGTGCTCTCCTAGTGCTAGAAAGGAGCTTTGGGAGAGTCTTAAAGTTATTAATAGCTCTTGTAGCACTTTTTGGATGGTTGGTGGAGACTTTAATTGTATTTCTGTACCTTCAGAAAAGTTGGGTGGTGCCCCTGACCTGAACAAGATGAATTATTTCAATGATCAAAGCAACTTGGCTGGTCTGTATGACCTTGGTTTTTCCAGTCCAAAATTTATCTCNAATAACAAGATTTGGGTGTTACATAGGAAGGAGGTGTCTTGCAGTATACTGTGGGATCACCAACAATTCCTCGACATCAAGCTTCAAGTTGGGAGTCAGATAAGTCTGGCTACTTTTGTATATGCTGGGTGCTCTCCTAGTGCTAGAAAGGAGCTTTGGGAGAGTCTTAAAGTTATTAATAGCTCTTGTAGCACTTTTTGGATGGTTGGTGGAGACTTTAATTGTATTTCTGTACCTTCAGAAAAGTTGGGTGGTGCCCCTGACCTGAACAAGATGAATTATTTCAATGATCAAAGCAACTTGGCTGGTCTGTATGACCTTGGTTTTTCCAGTCCAAAATTTATCTCGAGGAGGGGTCAACTTTGGGAAAGGTTAGATAGAATTTTTGTGAATTCCATGTGGCTTAGTGAGTTCATTCACACTTTTGTGTAGCATCTCAGCATGACAGGATCAGATCATAGACCACTGCTTATGAAAATTTCTGCATCAAATGTTAAGCACAAGCCAAGTTTTATATACCTCAACATGTGGTCTTCCCACAAAGACTTCCTCAATCAGGTCTCATTGGTTTGGAGGGATTGTCACCATTCTAACCCTCTGATTAAGTTATGGCAACTGCAAAAGAAGTTAGGCAGACACTTATCTAACTAGAATTGGAAAACAGTGGGAGACATCAACTAAAATGTAGTGGAGGCTGAAAAGATAGTTGCTATTTTGGAAGCTGAATTAGAGATTAACCCTGATGTGGAGATGGATCTATTGATAGCAATTGAAAATTTGATGAATGCCATCTGTATGCATGAGGATTTCCTTGCCCAAAAGGCTGCCAAGATCAGATTTTGTGAAGGGGATAGAAACTCAAAATATTTTCATGCCTGTATCAAGTTTAGAAGAAAGTGCAACACAATACATAAGATTAAGGAGACTGATGACAAGTGGCTCCATTCTGATGACTTGATTGCTGCTAGTGTTGTTAACTACTACCAAACACTCTTTTAACAACCTTCTGATCTTAGGCCCACCATCTAGCAAGATTTGTTTTGCAAGGATGAGAACTTCATGAGGAGACTGGATCTGACATCTATTCCTGGGGAAGAGGAAATTTGGTCTGCTCTGGCTTCCATTGATAGCTCCAAAGTTCCAAGCCCTGATGGATTTTCTGCTGATTTCTATAAGAAGTCATGGAAGATCATTAAAGATGATATTATAAAGGTTGTCCAAGGTTTCTTTATAGGTTTGGATCTTCCCAACTATTTTAAATACTCCAACATAACTCTAATTCCCAAATCTTCTTCTGCTATCTCTTGGGATCTTTTCAGGCCCATTAACCTCACAAATGTGTTATCTAAAATGATTAGTAAAGTGATCTCTAACAGAATCCAACCCCTCCTTCCCAAGATTATCTGTGAGAACCAGTCAGCTTTCATTAAAGGGAGAAGCATTGTAGAGAATGTTCTGCTAGCCCAAGAAATGGTGTTGGATCTGGACAAGCAATGTAGAGGGGGGACCTAATAATGAAATTGGATATCAGGAAGGCATATGACACCATCAGCTGGGATTTCATTGAGGAAGTGTTGTATGCTAAGGGTTTTAATGCACAATTTATCTTGTTGATACATAGGTGGCTAAAAAATAACTCTCAATCTGTGTTTATAAATGGTAAATCTCATGGTTTCTTCACCTCATCTAGAGGAATCAAGCAAGGTGACCCACTGTCTCCAACTATCTTCATCATTGCTTTTGATTACTTCTCTAAAATGTTGAATCAGCTCATGGTTTCATCCCCTCATACACTCTACAGTCATAGATATAACATTGCTGTGAATCATTTAGCATTTACTGATGATGTTATTATTTTTGCCAAAGCAACCAAACCAGCTGTTAAATTGGTTCTTCAATGCCTGGAGAAGTTTTAGAAATGTTCTGGTATGCAATTCTATACTAAGAATAGTCTTTTGGTGTTTAGCAAAAAAGTTAAACCTAAAATTAAGCATTGGACTACTGAACTTAGTGGCTCAAAGACCAGCTCTCTGCCTTTAAAATACTTAGGTACTTTGCTAGTGAAGGGGAAAACAAGACAAGTTCAATTTGATGACTGCATCACCAAAATTCAGGATAAACTAAACTGTTGGGCTAATTCATTCCTTTCCAATGGGGGTAGAGTTACTCTTTTAAAAAGTGTCTTGACAGCTCTTCCATCCTATATCTCCTAGTTTTATGTAATGAAAAAGTCAACACAGTTAACATTGGAAAGAATGTTTAATAGATTTTCTTGGGCAGGTCAGAGGAAGCAAATGCATTGGACCAGTTGGCAAAAGCTGTGTGGAAGCACTAGTGCTGGTGGGCTGGGTTTCAAAAGTCTTATACAGATCTCTCAAATCAATATTTGTAAGCTTTGGTTGATGTTCAGAGCTCAGAGTTCTCTTTGGGCTAAATTTTTGAAGGGCAAATACTGTAGAGAGATGCACCCCTCCCTTGTTAATACAAGACTTGGGGATTCCAGGGCCTGGACCAATATGCTAAAAGTAAGATCTCAGGCTGAAAACCTATTTGTCTGGAAAATTGGAGAGGGCATGCTTAATATTTGGCTGGATAATTGGACTGGTGAGGGTTTAATCAACACTTCATCTAACCCTTAATTTAATCCTGCAACTCAGGTGGCTGAATTATGGTTCAATGGTGATTGGAATCAGCAAGCTTTACAAAATATACCGGATAACAAAACTTTATAGAAGGTTATGAAAAGCATCATTGATAGAGAAAGCAAAGATTTCCTGATTGTGAAAAAGAAGGTGTCCCAGTCTTTATCTGCAGCCATTGCTAACTTCTATTTTCCTCAACATAGTGTCAGTTGGAGTAAATGTGTGTGGAATAAATTCCTATCCCCTTCAATGTCATTTTTCTCTTGGAGATTACTCCATGGCTTTCTGGCCACAGATGATATACTGAAGTTAAAAGGTTTGAGAGGTCCCTCTAGATGTGAGTTTTGTAATCCCATGAGGAAACCATTAAGCACTTATTTTTCCGATGTTCCACAGTTAAAAAGGTTTGGAACTGTTTAATTCCCAAACTAAAGTTAGAAACTGTTCAATTGTCCTGGAATGATTTCTCCCTCAGCTGGAAGGATTGGAAGGACCAAAACTTACCCCTAATTCCTTGTATCACCGCTTGGTTTATATGGATGGCTAAGAACAAGATTAAATATTAAGACATCTGGGTGGTAGTTGCTACCATTGCTACCAACTGCATCAGCTACCTGCAGAAATTATATTGCCATGGGAAGCTTCCTGATATCCTTCACAGTACATCCCATAGTCCAAGTTTGCACTCATCCATTAGGATCCTCCACCAAAAGGGGGAATTAAAGTTAACACAGATGGTAGCTTTTCTAATCCTTATGCTGGTATTGGAGGGGTGTTTAGAAATAATAATGGAAAGTGTTTATTCTACTTTCATTCTCCTGTTATTGCTAAGGACCCTCTGGACGCTGAAATAGTGGCTATTTATTGGGCAATGTTTATGGCCCAAAAGTGTGGTTTCACCTTACTTATCTTAGAATCTGACTCCAGAGTTCTTATTGATATTATTGAAGGAAGGTTACCTACTCCTTGGTACCTGTTGCAGTGGATTGATATGATTTGCTTTTTGGGAGAGGGTATTAGATCCTCATACTCCCATATATTGAGAGAAGGAAATAGGCCTGCCAATTGGCTAGCTAAGGCTGGCCTTCATTCTGAGCTCCCTGGGGTAGGTACTTCTACTACCCCCCAATTAGAGCTATTGTTGAAAGGAGACACTATTGCTCTTCATTTCATTAGAGTTTTTTCTGTTTAAAGTTTTTGGGAAGGGACTTTTATGCTCCCTCCTCTTGTACCCACCTTTTTTTGTTTAATGAAGTAGGAGCTATTGTCTCCTTTTATTATATATATATATATATATATATATATATATATATATATCACACACACACACA
>JXCR01092863.1:37402-58801 GCA_002079205.1 Phalaenopsis hybrid cultivar | reverse complement strand
TATATATATATATATATATATATATATATGCCATGTGTGTTTGGATTGATGACCAACTACATGAGAGCTTGTTTTTTTTCACGTAATAATGACTTAGTGTTCAAATTCATGAAAACACTTAATTTTAGATTTGCTTATTGCTTTGTGTCCAAGTGCGTGAAAAAAAGACTTTTCACTTGTGCTTCATAAGTTGATGCAAATCATGTTTGAGAGTATATTTACTGCATGTTGTTCATAAATTAAATCCATGTATGATGCTTGTCATTTTAAATTCTTAATGAGAGAAAAATGTGTTTGGCTTAATTCTTGCATTTATCCAAATGTGGGAAAATCCAATTTTGCTTGTATTAAAATGGTTTCCTTTTTAGGAATGGTTGTGTGCTAGTCTCATTGCTTGCAAAGTGTTGTGCTACTTTACAGAACACTTGGATATATTTAGATATTTTCATGTATGTACTTTGGACATCATACTTCGCTTGTGATTAGCATTTGATTAAAAATTTTTGTAATCAATCGGGTGAGGTGTAATTCCCTCAAAGTATCTTGTACCTGATGCGACCAATTTCATCACATTATACTTATCATTTTCATGATGGTTTGTTCTTGTCAATTTAATTCACATTTTTTTATTTTTTATTCATCATGTTTTACATTAATTTTTAAATTTAATATCAATAGTTTAGACCATAGGTGAGTTCAACCTTTTCTAAAGCAATTATTTTGAAAAAATTGTCATCTCTATCGTGGTACTTTATAATTCTTCGATCTTTAGGATGGGTTCAGGAATGGTGACCCCATTAAACGCATACCTTTGTACAAGTTAAACTTTTAGATGAGCTTAGTTATATATAATTAAGAAAGCCTTATTTTAGACTATTTCAAGAATAAGGTATAGTTTAGCTTTCACTTGCTTGGTTATTAATATTATTTGTGGCTAGCTAAGCTTATTTATTTGTACCTTTTATATTCTTAATGAGTTTAAAGAATTCAACCTAGTATAATAGGGTAATTTCTATGTCGGGAGCCATGTCCAATTGTTGACCTCACTTTTGTGAGAACTCACCCACCTACCTGCACATGGCCCTAAATCAGAGTTATGTTTTCTTAGGCCCCACCAGTGTAAGCCAAAGCCCCTTACCCTTGGTTGGGTGGGATTTACGTTATGACTAGGAGAGGAACCCAAATTGACCATCATAGGTTGTACATGTCCTAAGTTACCCAAATCAACCCAAAATACTAGGGGCCTCTCTATGGACCCTAGAAACCATTTTAACCATGAAATCCATTTTGGGAGAAGAGGCTACCTAAATGGATCCTTAGCCTCACCAAAGGCCTCCCTAACCGTAGCAAACCCTAAAAATCATCCCAAACCATAATGTACCATTTTAAACCCCAAATTTGATGTTACTTTAGGATGGTCAAAACTAATTAGGCCTAGCCTTAATTTAGCAAAATTTTGACCAATTGAATACCTTGCCCTCCAATTGGGTTTAACACAACATGGTCATGACAAACATCATGTGGTGAGCCCAATTGCCATGGGATCAACTTCCATAATTCGTTTAATTAATTAATTAATTAAAAGCATATTTAAAATTTCTATGGGCTTAGGCTAAGAAAAAAACCCAAACCAAATAGCCCAGGTCGAACCCTAAAGGGAAACCCAATCCATGTCCCATGACCCATTCTTATTGCGTCACTTATGATCCAATAGCCACGTAGCATGAGACATGAGTGACTAATCAGGCCAACTCAGCTTAACCCACCTATATCCAATAGATTAGAACCTTCTCCAATCTGTCCATTAATTTGATGTACATCACCATGGTCAAGAATGTTAAGGTACCATGGAAACTTTGATAATTTCACCCCACTACCTAAAAATCTATTGGAATTCCTTTAAAACACTCTATGGAGGCTCCCAAGCTCTTATAATCACCCCACAACACTTTCATGGCCTCTCATGGATACTTAAGGAAGGAACTCGAGAGCATTGAATCATTATCAAACTCCCTATCTAGCCTCCCAATCCTCTACTTCTTAGCAGAGAAAATCTCTCACCTGACCTAAGTAGTCAATTCCCCATGTCTTTAGGACACCAAGACCATTAGAAAACCCTACTTTGTTAGCCCCCATCCAAAACAATTTTTGACCTTAACAAGAAACCTTTCAAAACTTGAATTTAAACCATTCAAAAGCTTCTTAGAGCCTCCACGACTCTTCTTCATACAAAATTGAGGCTTTTTGAGCTTTCTAAAGCATTACAACACTAAAATGAGTGGCCATTTGTTCTATCTTATAGCTTGGGCCCATTTTAGCTTAAATTAAAGCAAGGAGGAGGTTTATGACATCAAGGTGAACTCTCTATCAAGCTCAATCGAGGCCACACCTCTTGGGACATGGTATAGATTGAAATCCCTAAAGCTAGCCTCAGTTTTGGTCTTTTGTGAAAGAAATGGGCACATCATGCTCATTGAACCGTAAAAATATGTTTTGTCTAACTCAGAAGAAGCTATAGAAAGAAACCTTAACTAATTTGGTTAAGAATTGAGAAAGATCATAAGCCTTGATCATGAATGGTTCTTGGTTCACTATATCGTGGGGATGATGAACGAATGCCATCTATTTCTTTGTATTAGTAATGGATGGCAGAGATTAAGTTAGACCATGAGACCATGGAGGGAGAATGCTTCGAATCAGTGCCACCTCAGCTGCAAGCATGGAAAGCATGCTCAATCAGAAGATGTCATGGAAGAGTTTGGAGCATACAAGGGATGACGCGACACTGTGTGGATATAGGTAAATCTAATTTTTTTGAATTAACAAAATCTTAAAAATTAAATAAACTTCAAAATTTCGTAACTTGGTGTAGAAAAATCACAATGATAAAATAAAATACCACTAAACTCAGCGATCAGAGAAAATAATAATAATAATAAAGTTAAAAATAAATGAACTATATTTAAATTTTAATTACTTAAATACTTGAGGGAGTATTTTAATTATTAAAAACTAAATTAAACTCAAAAAAATATGAAAATTTCAGGGACATTTCCCTCAATGTGTGGGAATATTTCTAGATGTATTCAAAGTTAAGGGATCTCTCTAATGCTGAAATGATCAATTTCTTACAATATTTATAGTTATTTTGAAAAATAATTATAAAAAGTAAAAAAATTAAAAATTAAAATGGAAATTGATAGGAAAATTTAGACAATAAAATCAAGCTGCAAATATGATAATTCCCTCCTCTAAAAATCCTAAAATGAAATTAGGAGGCTAATGGTAAAATTATAAAAATAAAAAAGTTGTATTTTGGCCCAAATTGTTCCTCAAACTAAATTTAAATTAATAATCTAAGCTTAGGAGCTTAACGCAGTAGAGTCTTAAGGGTTTGACAACATGGTTAGCCCCTTAACCATAACATTCCCCTAGTGGCTTAGGGTTAGCTCAAATTAAGTATTGGCTTGAGATGGTTCTAACTCAATATAGACCTAAGTGAACCCACTGTTGGATCACATTCAACTGAGGTCAAGTTTGAGTCCTAGTCAGATTTTTCATAGCTTAAGCCTAACCTAAAACCCTCTGGTTCTAAGCCAAATTAGACCTAACTCTTTCCCTAAGTCTAATCCACCTTAGATATAAGATAATTTTAACCCTAATAGGTCTAACACAAATTAGACTTAGTTTAAACCACCCTAAATCATAGGTCTAATCAACTCAGTTCTAACTTCAACCTTAAGTCTAACTAACATTAGACCTAAATCAAAATTTAAGGTCCAACACAAATTGGACCTAACTTAAACCTTAGGTCTAACCAACATTTGACCTAAACTTAAACTCTAGGTTCAACCCAAATTTGACCTAAATTCAACCTTTAGGTCAAACTAGCATTAGATCTAAACTGAAACGCTAGGTTCAACCTAAATTGGACCAAACCTAAACTTTAAATATAACTCATCTTAGACCTAACCAAAATCCTAGGTCTAATCCAAATTAGACCTAAACCAACTTTTAGATCAAACTCATCTTAGACCTAACCTAACCCTTTAGGCCAAATCAACTTTAGACCTAACTGTTGGTCTAACATAAATTATACCTAGTCCAACCTAACATATACCCTAGCTTTAACTTAAACTAAACCTACTCAATTCTCATTGGTATAAATGGTGTTAGACCTAAATATCAACCAACCCTCTAGAATCTAAGTTACATTAGACCTAAACATGAACTATTATCAAAGGTTAACTCATATTATACCTAAACCTATGTCTAACCTAATTTAGACCAAGTTAAGGTCCTTTAATTCTAACTCAAATTAGACCTAACTTCAACCTTTTAGGTAAAATTTAACTTAGACTTAATTTCATCTCAAACTCCCTCTATCTAGTTTAACCTAGATATAGCCTAAGTCTAACCAAATGTAGACTTACTTCAACTCAAACTTTTTCTAGGTCTAGCTCAATCAAATTTAATTCTAACCTAGCTTGAACTTAGTCAAATTCAAGTTCTCTTGAATCTAACTTGACTTAGGCCCAATTAAACTTAATCACTGGGCCAACCTGACCTAACTCAGGTCTACAAAACTTAACTAAATTAGTGGGTTAACCCAAACTAACTCGGGTTAACCCAATTCAACTAAATCATTGTGCCAACCTAACCTAACTTAGGTTAACTCAATTTAAGTAAATCACCGAGGCAACCATACTTAACTTTAGTTAACTTGAAGCAACTATTTCACTGGTCAACCAGGCCTAACTCGAGTTAACACAATTCAATTGAGTCACTGAGTCAAATCGACCTAACTCGGGTGAACCCATGGGAACTCCTCTTTCTAGGCATGATGCATAACATTTGCATGTAAATTACTTGTGTTAACTCTCTATGTTGTATCTTGGGTATTTTTTTAGACTTCTCATAGGAATATATATTAGAGACCTTAAGCATAATTCTATATTAGAAATAGGTTATGGGCATGGGTTTTGAGATGTATGATGTGTGGAATCACGTTATAAGGATCAGGACTGGTATGCTTTATATTAAACCTTTATTTTGAATCCACTTTAATGTATAGAATTTGGATCAGACATGTTTATGTGGAGCCTGATCATCTTTTCTATTTTTGGAATATGTTGTCGACCTAACAACTTTGGTTTGTATATTATTTCTATTTATACAATTTTCTTTACTTTATGCTTAGTGTTGTAATTCTCACTACCTTTGATTGTAGATTGTCTTGGAAGCTCTGTAAATATAATTTAGGCTCTTTAGAATAATAATATATATTTTTAATAAAATTTCTAACAAAAAAATATTGAGCTTAATCAAAATTTAGGATTAAAATTGAATAAACCATTAACTAAAAAAATCTATTTTAAGTATTTACTTTTATGGAAGGCCTTTGGATAGGTTTTAAAATGGTTCAACATACATAAACATGCCTAAGAATTACCTACTTTTTCATTTACATTTATATTCATTTTTAATTATATTGCACTTTAAAAGAAGGTATTTTGCATGTTTTTGGTTTCAGGTACAAGAGTTAGAGTTTTGGATAAAATGAAGCAAAATTGGTGTAATTTGGAGTCAAATTAAGCAGGGAAGAAAATTCTGATATGGTGAATTTTGATATGTCTTTTATGCTTAATCACTTTTATATTTACCACATATTGTGGAATAAAATTACACTTTAAAGAAAGTTTATTTTCATGTTTATCTTGTAGGTATAACACTTGGAGCGGTTTAGAGCTGAAACGGGGCCTAACGGAAAGAAATAGAGTGCTTTCAAAAGTGCTGCAGAAAGGGTGGCACATAAGCACCAGAAAAGACACCTAGGTGCCATTCTGGCCCAGAAAACAACGCCTAGGCACCCATTATGGCCTAGGCACCAGAGACAGTTATGGACGGGTTCTAGATGCCCCAAGGAGTTTTTAAGCACCTTTTGGCATTTAAAACTCATGGAACTTCAATGAACGTTCATAGATCATAGATAAGAGTAAGAGATGTAGATTTCTACCTTTTCTAGAGATATTGGTTATAGATTTTTAAAGATATTTGAAAGGAATTGTAAGAACTTTAAATGAATCCATATGGCACAGAGGGATTTTTATCTTTCTTGTAGAGGAAAAAGCTAAGTAATGTGTTCTTCATTATCTTATAATTGTTATAAATAATTTCTAAGTGAATTTTATTAGATTTAAATTAAGTTTTCTGTTGTGTTTTGTCCATTCTTAATAAGTAGTTTTCCTTACTCTTTCTCCTTATTATGAGATTTAATCATGTCTGGGATTAGAATGGCTTGAAAATTTCTTTATTCAAAATTTGTGATCATATTTTTAACAGTTCTTAATTTACTTTTCAAACTAACCATCTGTGATGTTAAAAAACATTGCGAAAAATAATTACCTGAGAGGGCTATGATTTCACCCAACTAGTGAGTACCACACTAACCTTACAAGGAGGGTGACCACAATCTAAGGAGAGTGCAAATAGATAAGGAGATAATTTTTTATGGACCTCGAAGAAGTTTTTTATGGTGACAGGCTAGATCCCTTACAAATTTGGTTTAGATTTGGAACCTAAAGTCCCTGGTAGGTTCTATAGAGAGCGTACAGCGGGTAATCTAGAAGTAAGAGGCTATAATCTACCCAACACTACCATTAAAAAAAACTTACTTTAGATTAGCCATTGCTCTTTATGCACCCGGGAGAGGGTAAGAAATAAGTATGCTCATATTTGTCACAAAACCACATTTTTACCTTTAAACATTTAACCACTGTGTTGATTATGATCTCATTGCAAGGGGAAATGGATTTTAATTATTTATGAACTTTCCAAAATTTAACTTGTATTCTTAGATTTAGTTTTTATTTGATTTAGTTAATTGTAACTTTATCATAAAGTAGTGAATTCAGGAAAACCAAAATTTTTGAAAATTTCAAACTAAGCTCTAAGAGTGATAGACTAGAATTAGACTAAGGGAATTCTTTTCTCGCTTCTCTGTGGGATCGATATTGGGGTCTTCAAAGAAAACTTTATTTTACTTGAAATGATACATATACTTGCTTATTACCCCTAGTGTGTAAACTCTTAATAAAAAATTGTAAATTTTATAACATATCGATTTTGTACACTAACCATTAAATATAAATTGAGTCAAGTTTTTTGCCATCTTTAGGAAGCTAAAGTAGTGATTAATTGAGGGTAGAGTCATGTTTTTGGCGCTGTTGTCGAGGAAGCTGCGGTAAGAACTTTAGGAGAATTTTAGTTAAACCTATAAGACTTAGATTTAGAAATTGTAGTGTTATTATCTTGTGTGTTTTTGTGTGTTTATTTTAAAGAAAATCCAAGACAAAAAAAACTTTTTTTGATATATGTCCTATTAGTTAAGTCTTTAGATTTGTATGCATACCATGAATCATACAACTCAAATCTAGAGAGAAATTTTAGATGGATTATGAATCAGAAAATACTCCATGAATTTAATGTAAAAATAACAAATCAAAAAAATAATAAATATTCAGTTATGGGTTATAATTCTAGTCGTTTTGATAAAGTAAAACATAAGAGGATAGCAAATTCTCAAGAAGATATGTTTACTATTTTAACTTCTCAGGTTGCAAATATTGCAATAAAGTTAAATCAATATATTTGAAGTTATCCTCAAGGGCCCCCAGTTGTTAAGGAAAATTCATTTGGACAATTGATTGAAACTAACTCTTTTAAAACTATCCATGAGATATACAATCTTTATTCTGATTATTACAATCCAGGTTGAGAAAATCATTTGAACTATAACTGGAATAACTTTTTTTGAGGAGAAATCTAATTGTGGGAAGATAACCAATTTAATCAGACATGTAATTGGAATAATCAAGGCTTTTATAAAGTTGAACTTTCTTTTTCTCTTAGATTTAACTTTGATCTATAGAATGAGGAAAATGAGTTATTATAAGAGGTTGTTACTCAAATGGAGAGTCAATTAGAAAGTCAAGGAGCTTCAATAAGGAAAATGGAAAACCACTCGAGATAGATTATTAATTTAATTAACAGTTATTCTCCAAAGATTTTACGTAGCAACCCTGAGATAGACCTTAATGAGGAGAATGGTGGGCAAGAGAAAGCCGCCCAACTAAGAAGTGGAAGAGAATTAGAGGATATGGTTCAAATAAATGTTGAGTTAAGAAAAAGAGTAAACAGAGATTAAGAGACCAATGGAAGAAATTCTTTAGGAATTAGAGAAATCTATTTCGTAAAAAAAGATAAATATAGAAAAAGAACACCTGTAACATTTCTTCAGCCCCAAGGGAAATAAATATTAAATAACTTGAGGCATAAGAATAATGAAGTAGAATTTTATCCAAAATTTGAATTATCTAGAGAGAACCCAATCAAAAATTTAGGAGATCCTAAATTATCATATAGAGATCTATTTCTTATAAATTTTACGGATAATATTAATATGAAAATTGAGAAAATCATTAGAAAAATATTGGAGCTAGAAAGAAACAAGAGAAAAAATAATTTGAATCAATCTTAAAAGAAAAAATTGAAAGAAAAACCAAACTTCAAGGATTTAGTAGGAATCCTAGGATCCAAAAAAGATTGGGCAATTGATCAAGGCTTACTTAAATGGAATTTTGATCTAGGAGGAACTCTTTGTCGGGCTGTTGACGTTAAATCAAGTGCTTTATGGGAGAAAAATGCATATTTATTAGTGTGGTTTGATTTAGATTGTTTGAGGTTAGTTGTGTTTTTCTTAGTGTGGATTGATCAATTTCATTGATTATTATGGATGTTTAAATTGTTAGTGAATGGATTTGATCTTTGTGTGTCATTATGGATTGATCATCTTGATTGATATTTGTGGATATTTAGATTATTAGTAGATTGATTTGATCTTTATGTGTCATGAGGGAGGTGATTCCTTAACTTCTTATTTATTCTAGACTCATTTATGTTATCTTATAGTAGTAGGATTAAAGAGTCCACTATGAATTGAGTCTCAACTAGATTTGAGTTTTACCAGAGACATCTTGAGTTTGGATAGTGATAGTTCCATCTCATTTTCTTACTTCCTTTCTCTGAAACTATTTTTGTTTGGTAAGAGTCATGAACCTACCCAATGCGCAACATATGGATGACCTTACACTACCCTTATAACTATTAGAGGTGTGATACACCAAAAATAAATACATTTTAGACCCAAACTTTATACTCATTTTTGGCGATATTGCACTTTAAGGAAGGTATTTTTATTATTTTCTTGCAGGTTGTTGATTTTTAGGACTTTGAGCAAAAAATAAGAAAAAAGGATGAAATTTAGAGTCAAAATGGAGAAGTTAGAAATTTATTCAGCGCCGACGGTGCCGTTTGACAGAGAACAACAGAATTAATTGTAAAGCACTGGTGTCAACGGTGTTAGTGTCGGTTCAGCCCCCATTTCTAGAAGATTCAATGAATCTAGACGCTTTTTAAAGAGTTTTTGGATGCACCTATTGGAGAACCGACTCTAGGCTATATTTAGGGCCAAAATTCACCAGAAAAGAGGCTCCTTTTCATTCCTTCTTACTTTCAATCGCCCACCTTGCCTCCATACACTTTTTCCATCTTCATTCCATCACCATTCAGAAGTCCAGTAGTTAGTTTTTTTAAGAGTTTATAGTTTATGTGGTGAGATTAAGTGTGAATTCTTTTCTAAGAATATTGGAGAAGGAGAAAAGTGAGAGATATCTTCTCCCTACAATTCCTAGGAGAGGCTACAAGGGATTTGCTTTGAGAAAGAGTTTTTAGATAAGTGTTATTAGTTTATTAGTGTTGTACAAACTTTCTTTTATATATTAAATTTGTGTTTTGTTGTATTTTTCTCATGAATTCTGAGTAGTTTTCTTTATCTTTTTCCTTACTCTGAGATATGGTAAAATGAAGTGATAATATGGATGTACCAATGTTAAAATATAAAATAAATTGTGATGATTTTTTAACTCCGAACTTAATTTACTTTTTGATTTGGCCAATTGAATTGTTAAAATGTGATGTGAAATATATGATCCGGGAAATGGAATATGAGTTCTACAATAGAGTGAGGATCACAATTGATTTCATGAAGGAGAAATTTGTTCATGGAATTAAGTGCAAGTAAATAGGAAAATATACTTTGTTGGGTGTAGAATTGGAGAATGTTTAGGGTGACAAACTAAAATCCCCAATTGAGTCTTAGTGTTTAAAAACTAAAGCAAGAGTTAGCCTTCAATTGAAGGGAAGTGGGAGCCAGTATCCTCCTAGCCTAGCCACGGATTTAGGGACTGAACCTGGGATTAGCCAATGATTTTCTATAACACTGTATCAGGGTATAGAATTAAAACTACTCCTATATGGAACAATACATATTAAACCATTTATCTCATCTCATTTTATCAAAATCTTATTGTAGTGGGAAAGATACTTTTTCACATAGGAAATCTTCATCACAAAAACATAGTTAAATAGTTTAGTAGTTACTGCTTTAAACTTTGCATTTTAGTTTTACTAATAGTTTAATAATTTAGTTTTGATAATATCTCAGCATTTAAAATTAGTGACAATAATTTTGTTTTACTTTCTGTGAATTTCCTAGTAAATTTATCATCTCAAATTTAAACCTTCCCCGTGGGATCGATGTTCAAGACTTAAATACAAAGTCCTTTTATTACTTGATAACGATACGTATACTTGTGTAGAATTGAAACAATAATTGCTTAAATTTCTTAGTTATATTTAGAGCATCATGTTTTTGGCACCGTCACATAGAGGAGTCAACTATATATATTTTGCACAACTATACCACACAAAAATATCCAGGATCAAGGTGTATACTTAAAGGGATAAGGTGATGCCTGAGGTTGGTGCGCGCGGGCCAATATATCAGGGATAATCATGAATATGGGATTAGAGTTTATAAAATCATTTAGAAGTACCCAATTTATTAGTGTAGTGATTCTGTTAGAAAGTGGAAGTAAGGTAGTGAGATAAGATGAGCTAAAGGATAAATTAACCTCATTAATAAACAGTGTTTGTGTTAGTGTTACAAAAATTTAGAGGACTCTCATAATACTTAAATATATATTCCTATGTTGTTACGTATTATTCTAGATAGATTTTTTATTAGTAAATTTCATTTTGGAATCTTTAGTTTAGATTTACTTTCTACTACACATTTTTCTGTTCTAAGTACATTTGCAAATGTTTTGATAAACACCCACGGTAAATTGTACTTTTGGCATGCTATTTTTCTTCATGCTAATATTTTCTGTACTAAATGTTATACATATTAAAAATCAAGTTTAGGGGGAGAGAAAAATAAATTTCAAAGTTAATATACTTTCTGTTACTTTAATATTATTGCAAGCATGCTTTAGGCTAGATTTACTTTCTCTTATAGTCTTTTTATCCTGATTATGAATGTATATGAATTTTATAGGATGTTGTAGTAGCAAATATATTCAACTTTTGCTTTTTCCTCTTGCTACATTTTATGGAATTGATTGACAAATATTTAAAAATTCAAGTTTGAGGGGAGGAAGAAAAATAAATTTTAAAGTTAAACTTTATTTTTCCTCAGTAGCCTGTATTTAGCTTGATATCACTTTTAAAATGACTTGTGGTATGTGGTGTTATAATTAGGTTATTATAACTTTGATTTTAGGAATGTTAGGAAAAAACTTAGCTGGGATCCTATGTGATGAAACTATTCTAGAAATAGGGTACTTTGTAGGAAACATTAGGAAAATGATTTTGTTATTTATGGTAGAAAGAAGTTGAATATTTGAAAAGCTAAGATTCTTAGATTTATACTTTATGAGAATTGAGCCTTTATTTATACCTTTTTCAAACTAATGCTCACACTTTTAGAAAATAAAGGAAAGTTTTAAGTTTTTAACTTTAGGAAGCAGAAAGTGAAATTCAATGTTATTAAAGGCCTGTCCAGATATAGTAATCCTCGCTTAAAAAAAAGAAAAAAGAAAAAATAAGGTTTAAAAAGATCCTGTAGAAAAAATAAAAAGAAAAATAACAAAAGAAAAGAAAAAGAGAAAGTAAAAGGAAATAAAAAGCGAGGAGAAGCTTGAGGAGAAGCCTAATAAAAAATTGGTCTCACTTAAATCATTTTAAAGCAGAAGACTTAGAAACGATCCTAAACTTATTCTTATTTAAAAAAAAATATTAGTAAAACTAGTATAGATAGGGTGCTTCAATTGTGTTTTTAGAATTTCTAGGAATCTTTAGTATGACAAGTTCAGTAACTTTTAAAGTAAATAGAAAATCAAGATTCTGAAGTTGAATATAAGATATACTTGCACCCCAGTACTAGGTCAATTTGCTAAAATTTCACCGAAGTTACACTATAACATTTCTGAGACAAAATTATTGGCAACTCTATTAAATCCCACTACATTAAATCAAGAAATTTGGTTTTTATAGTTATTGTATTACTTGAGAATAAGTAACATTTAAGTTTGGGAGTATTGACAAGCCTATAAATTATCTGCTTTTCCATATACATTTTATGCTCATTTTTAATGACATTGCACTTTAAAGGAAGGTATTTTACATTTTTTTGTTTCCAGGTACAAGAGTTGGAATTTTGGAGAAAATGGAGCAAAAATGATGCAATTTGGAGTCAAATTGAGCAAGGAAGAAAATTCTGATATGATGCATTTTGATAAGTCATTCCATGCTTAATATCCTTCACATTTATCATATGTTTTTGAATGAAATTACACTTTAAAGAACGGTTATTTTTATTTTTGTCATGTAAGTATAACAATTGGAGCAGTTTGGAGTGGAACGGGGCGAAGCAGAGCGTTTTGGGGGGTACTCCCACAAAGGCAACGTTTAGGCGACAGAAACAGCGCCCAGGCTCCCTTCTCACCCAGAAAATGATGCCTACGCAGTCATTCTGGGCCCTAGAAGTCAGAGATAGTTATGGATGGGTTCTAGACACCCCAAAGAATATTTAAGCACTTTTTATCACTTGGAAAGGGACCTTTTGGCATTTCAAACTCTTGAAACTTCCAAGAACATCCATAAGTCGTAGATATAAATAGGAGATGTAGATTTTTACCTTTTCTGGAGAGATTGGTGAGGGATTTTAAGAGATATTTGAAAGGAATTGTAGGAACTTTGCATGAATTAGCAGGAGACTTTGTTAGAAGGATTTTCATCTTTCTTTGAGAGAAAAAGTTAAGTATTGTGTGCTTCATTATCTTATAATTGTTGTAAATAATTTTCAAGTGAATTTACATTAATTTAAACAAGTTTTCTATTGTGGTTTCTCCATGCTTAGTGAGTTGTTTTCTTTACTCTTTCTCCTTGTGATGAGACTTAAACATGTGTAGGATTAGAATGGTTTGAAGATTTCTTTTTTACAAATTTGTGATGATATCTTCACAGATTCTTAATTTACTTTGCAAAATAATCATTTGTGATGTTAAAACCAATTGCAAAACATAATGGCCCAAGAGGGCTACGATTTCAACCAACTAGTGAGTACCACACTAACCTTACGAGGAGGGCGACCATAATCTAAGTAGAGTGCAAATAGATAGGGAGATAAGTTTTGATGGGCACAGAGTTGGTGTTTTTGGGCTGACAAGCTAGATTCTTTACTAATGTGGTATCGAGTTTAAACCTGAAGTCTCTGGTAGGTCTACTAGAGAGAGCATAGTGAGTAATCTAGAAGTGAGAGGCTAGAATCTACTCAGCAGTACCATACAATAAGGTACTTACATTAGATTAGTTAATGTTTTTTATGCACTCAGGCGAGGGTATAGAATATGTATGCTTCTATTTGTCACAAAACCTCATTTTTACTTTTAAACATTTGATTCCTATATTGATTATGATATAATTTCATGGGGAAAAGGATTTTTATTATTTAATAACTTTCCAAAATTTAACCAGTCTCCTTAGATTTGGTTTTCATTTAATTTAGTTAATTATAATTTTAGTGCAAATTAGTGAATTTAGGAAAACCAAAATTTTCAAATATGTCAAACTAATACTTGATAGTAGTAGACTAGAATTAGGCTAAGGGATTTCTTACCTCGCTTCTCTGTGAGATAGATACTGGGGTCTTTAAAGAAAATCCTATATTACTTGAAATGATACGTATACTTGCATAGTACCCCTAGTGTGTAAACTATTAAAAAAGAGTTCTAAATTATATAACATTTTAACTTTGCACACTAGCCACTAAATACAAAATGGGTTAAGTTTTTTGCCATTTTTGAAAGCTAAAGTGCCGTGTAATTGCAGGTCAGGTCAATAGGCTACACCAAAGTCATGTTTAATAGGGCCTTCACATTAGGACTGCTCTAAATAACTACATCATTCCAAATGCCTGGAAAAGGAGTGTCCATGCTTCTTCAATCTGACCAACTAAGAATTAATTTTATTTAGGAGATTTCTAGAATGATTAAGGAGTTAGAGGCTCCCCAATTTAAATAATGAATAATTTTTTTGTGAAGTTTTTCACCTTTTTAGCCACACCTTTTCTTTCTCCTCCACTCTAAAGATTGCTTCCTAACCACTTTTCTGGTAAGTATAAGACCCATTTATATGAATTTTGCTCATATAGGTTATAATGAATTAGAAGTCTCCTTTTCTTGACTTTAGGGCTATAAGAATTTCTTTGACGATGTAATACATAAAGTGCTTACAAGGAATCTCTGGTTAGGTTGGCTTGACTGCCTTAACTACCAGATAGATGTGAAGTGCTAATAGTTTGGGATGATGTATTCATGGAATCTTGAATTGACTATCTCTACCCAGTTAGGATTTCCTCCATATTTATTGATATGACCTTTTGAGCCCATTAAATCATTTGATATATTATTGATGTTGTTTTGTAGACCTTGTTTGTTGATAGGCCATCACCTGTTTAGGATACGGTGGCTCACCATCTGTCTTTATGACTCGATATAAGCTTTAAAGCATACAAATGATTACACTTTAAATGAACAATTCATTTCATAGGCCTCATTCTCTAATTAGCCGCCATCCATTTGGGATGTGAGGGACTCACCCTATGCCCTTATGGCTCGATATAAGCTTGAATGCACCAGAATGCTTTTATTAGAGAAAATAACATACCTTTGATATTTCCTTTCACTAGTTATCACTAACATGTATGTAGGAATCTTATTATTAGGAGTACTCTCATGCATCCCCCAAATTGTAATTAATCAAAAGGATATTTTCCCTCAAAAGTTCCTCTTGATCGCAAAATAAAGATAAAATTTTGGTATTTTGGTTGGGGGTTTCTTTTATAGGGTCTTCTCTTTGTGTATATGTGCTTCAAGGTGATTCTATCCAATCTCATTTTGGACATAAATTCTTGACCTGTCACATTAAATTTACCCTACATAAGTTATCCACGTCCTTTTTTTAATTTTTTTATCAAGATATTAGCGTATTTTCTCAACTTTCGGTCACTCCTCCTTTAGGAATCATTTTGACCATCCATGAAATTTGGATATAGAATTACACAACAAATAGATAAGGTAGTTAATCTATGTTCAAAATTAAACAAATATAAACACTCATGTCTAACCCACCTTCTAGCATCCTATGTGATCTCTCATACCTTTATATGATAGTCAAATTAAATCAAGCATCTTACCATGTTGTATATGATCTTTCCCACCTCAATAAAGCAATCATGATATGATTAGTCACTTTGCATTTTTACAATGCCTTGACTAGTTTACCTTGATGGCAGGCCAGCTTTGTTAGATGAGTGACCCATTTTTGGTCATGATGCCATAATTAAAATTTCTTGTAAGGATATCTCAGCGAATAATGACAATTATCACATCACAATCAAGATGTGTATGTTTGTGTTAAGATTCCAAGAATTCTAACATGTAACACATTTGATATTTTTTAGGATATATATATATATATATATATATATATATATATATATATAAGATGAAGAGGGTGGCGGCTAGAGTAGCTTTGCTAGGGTTTCTGGCATGATGAGGAATCCCTAGAGTTGGCTGGCAGCGGGTGGAGTTGAAGTGGTGGCTTCTTGTGGATCTCTCCCTACTTGGACACAACTTTGGTGGCTGATTTTCAAGTTTGATCTTTTTCGGGCTTTGAAACTTTGATTTGTTACTGTTCTATTGCAGGCTGGGTAGTTTCTCTATTTTCTTCCTCATGGCTACACCCATTCATGTGTTTACTAATGCTTAGTGGACAAAGGCCACCTATACGGAACTATTAATACTTTACAAGATCCTATTTGTGTTCCCCCAACCCTTTCATGATATAGCTGTTGGCAAGGGTATTTGCACTTGCATCCATCCTCTTGGCTCAAAAGATGGCAAACCAGCCATCTTCTTTTCTGATATGGATATTATCTCCCTCAATGAAGAAGTAAAATTCACACTTGTAGGCAAATTCCAGTTGGGACACCCCAAAATGGAACTTGTAAGAAATTTCTTTGACTCACTCAAATTCATTGGGGCTTGGAAAGTGGGGTTACTTGATAGGAGACACTTTCTAATCCAACTCACTATGGAAAAGACTAAGCTAGGTTGTTTGTCAAGCAATCCATTATGATTTTTGGAACCTCTATGAAAATTCTAAAATGGACCCCAAGTTTTGATCCAAGCAAGGAACCCCTTGTGGTTCCTCTTTGGTTCAAATTGTCAGGCCTCCCTCTCCCTTTTTCAATTTAAATGCTCTATTTAACATTGGTCATGCTATAGGTACACCCCTCAAGGTGGACACCCCTACTTATAATAAAGCAAGAACTGCATTTCCTAGAATCCTGATAGAAAGGAATATTACGCTCCCAGAACTGAAAAGGGTTTGGATAGGATTTGACAAAGAAGGCTTCTGATAGGAAATAGTGTCTAAGCAAAAATCTTACTATTGCCAACATTGTAAAATGTTTGGACACACAATGGAGAGATTTTATAAGCTCCACCCCCCACCAAGATGAAATTCTAATAATATTCTTAGGGTGGATAAAGATGTTATTGTTACACATATCCTTCCTGTTAAGGGGCCCCCTCCAATGAATATGGTTATTAATTCTCCCCTTGGGGACCCTTTGGGGGCCTGAATGCCACTCCTTTCTCTTCTACTGGCCCATCAGCTGATTCTCCGAGAATGATAGTGAGGAAAGAAATTAATGAGGTGATCATAGTCACTCTTGTATCCTCTAGTGCTGACTGTGAGGATGTGGTGTGCCCCTCTACTACTACTACTAAACAACTATTAGAGGCTTCTGATGATAACAATATTGTTGATATGCAAAAAAACTTAGAAGAGGACTAGCAAATTCACACAGCAAGGAAAAAGAAAAAATAGGTTACAGAAGTGCAGAAACTCCAAAAAGGATCAGCTTCAATGATGTTATAAGGCAAAGCTAGTGTGAAGACTAGTTTTCCTTCAAAACCCTCCAGAGGCAGAACTGGATCCAGATCACAACCATCTCTCCATCTCCCTTTACAAAATGATTAATCTCTTATGTTGGAACATTAGGGGAGTTGCTCATCCCCTTTCTCTTAAGAGAACATTACATCTCAATCATAAATATAAGCTTTGGAGCATTGCCATCCTTGAACCTATGGTTTATAAACATCCTCAAAAACTCATCAAGAAGTTTTCTCACTTTGCTAACACTAATAATAAAATCTGGATTTTATGTAGAAAGGAGATCATTTGGAACATCCAGGTAGATCATCAGAAATTTGTTCACCTCTCTTTCTTGATCAATGGACACCTGGGCTTTGCCTCCTTTATTTATGCAGGTTATAACAAGGATTACAAAAGAGAGCTTTGGTCATGACTACATAATATTAGTGAACAGATGTCTTCCCCGAGGCTAGTGGGGGGAGACTTCAACTGCATTACTTCCTCTGCAGAAAAATTGGAGGGCAGGGTTCCTAACCTTTCTAAAATGACCACTTTTAGTGACAATATCCACCTTGTTGGGTTGTTTGACCTAGGGTTCAGGAGACCTGCTTTTACCTGAAAAAGGGGACACCTTTGGGAAAGACTAGATAGATTTTTGGTGAATGATCATTGGTTCTCCCATTTCCTCCTCACTTTTGTAACCCATCTTTGCCTTGTTGGCTCTGACCATAGGCCTTTGTTATTCACCATCACTTCTTCCTTTCCTTTTGAGCAGCCCCACCCCCCCTTCAGGTACCTCAACATGTGTTCCACCCACCCCTCATTTCTCAGCACTATCTCCAACCATTGGAAAGGTGTCTCCCACCTTGAACCCCTGGTCAAACGTAGTCAATTGCAACTAAGAGTTGGTAAAGCTCTTAGAAAGTGGAGCTGGAAAGATTTTGGTAATGTTGTCACTACTGTGGCTACTGTAGAAAAAGAAGTAGAAAGGCTTGAATTGGAAGTTCAAAATGGAATTGAGGAAAATACACTACTAACTGCTCAGAACAATCTTCTTTTTGCCATTGAGAATTGAGAGCAGTTCCTGAAACAAAAGGGCTCCATTAACATATTTACTGATGGGGATAGAAATACTAAATTCTATCATGCCTATATTAAATACAGAAGGAAATGCAATACCATACATTCTATTCAAAATGCTGAGGGGACATGGGTTCATGATAATTCTGCAATTTTTAGGGATGTTATTTTCTACTACAATCAATTAATGAATTAAGTCCCAGCTACCAGGCCTCCTATTGACAAACCATACTTCTCTGTGGAGTCAACATATATCGGTAACCTTATTCTCACTGACTTCCCTACTGAAAAGGAAATTTGGGTGGCTTTAAATTCTATTGAAAACTACAAGACTGCAGGGCTAGATGGTTTCACTATGGATTTTTTACAAAAAATCATGGGATATCATTAAATCAGATGTTAACCTCCCTAATTATTTTTGTGACTCTAACTTTGTCCTGGTGCCTAAATCTGACAATGAGAAAACTTGGGATCATTTCAGTCCCATCTGTCTTACTACTGTGACAAGCAAAATCATTAGCAAAATAATTTTTAGCAGACTCCAACCTCACCTTGATAAGCTAATAAGACCTAATCAGACTGCTTTTGTCAAGGGTAGGTCCATTACTGATAATGTTTTGCTTGCACAAGAACTGCTCCTGGATCTGGATAAGCCTTGTAGGGGAGGCAATTTGATTTACAAATTGGACATTTAAAATGCCTATGACATTATTAATTGGGAATTTATCCTGTAAATTCTTTCAGTTAGAGGTTTCCAACCTGATTTATGCAATCTTATTCACAGATGGCTTGTCAATAATGGGCACTCCATCCTCATTAATGGGCAAGCTAGAGGGTCTTTCACTGCTACTCGAGGTCTGTAATATTCATAATTTCCATTCAATACATGTCCAGAATTTTGGATGAAACTCTACTGATCCAGAGCTACTCTAGGTACCATCACAGATCAAATATAGCCATTTCTCACCTCCTCTATGCTGATGATATCATGTTGTTCTCTATTGCTCATAAGAATTCTGTTAAAAAAGTATATCAGGGCCTTCAGAAGTTTCAATCTCACTCTGAAATGATTTTAATCCTGAAAAGTTTCAACTGATTTTCAATAAAAAGTCTTCCCCCAACTGTAAGCAATGGGTTTCACACTACACTGGCCTCTCTTGTACTCAACTCCCCATTAAATACCTTGGAGTTCTTGTCCTCACTAGCATATCCAAAAAAAATTCAATTTGATGAGGTTCTTGATAATATTACCTCCTACCTCTCAGGTTGGACCCGGTACTTCCTCTCTAATGGTGGTAAAATGACACTACTCAAAAGTATACTTATAACCTTCCCTTCTTATATCCTCTAAATGGCCAATCTAAGGAAAGTACTCAACTTCAAATGGAGAGGGCTTTTAATAGATTCCTTTGGTCAGGCCAAAGATAGCTACTACATTGGGCTTCTTGGCAGAAGGCTGCTAAACCTACTTTGGCTGGGGGTATTGGTTTTAAAAGGCTTCATCTTCTTATTCAAATTAACCTGTGTAAGATATGGATCAAATTCAGAGCACCACCTCCCTATGGGAAAAATTTAAGTTGGGTAAGTATTGCAAAGAGCAACACACATCTCTTTCTGTTAGAAAATTAAGGGATTCTAAGATTTGGGTCAATAAGCCCAAAATCAGGCCATTGCTGAACAATTATTCCTTTGGGATTTGGGTAAAGGGCTGATCAACTTCTGTCTTGACCACTGGTGTCCTAAGGAATTGTTGATAATTTCCTCTACTCGCTTCAACCCTCATCTTAAAGTTGCTGATTGTTGGTAGGCTAACAACTGGGCCCTTCCAATGCTATCTACAATCCTTCAGGAACTCTCTACCACCCAAATATCTAAGCTTCATTTTGACAGAAACAGATCTGATAAAATTATTTGGCAAGCATATACCAACCAAAGTCTTACTACAGCTATTTATTCTAAAATCTTCTGTTAGGAGTAGGTGCCTTGGGGAAAAGATATCAGGAAAAAATTTCTTTCCCCATCTATGTCCTTTTTCTACTGGAGAACCTTTCACAAATTCCTGCCAACTGATGACATTCTCAAGCTCAAAGGATTAAGGGGCCTTTTTAGATGTTGGTTATGCTTGAAGAAGGAGGAATCAATTCCTCACCTCTTCTTTAGGTTCAGCTTTGCACAGGAAGTCTAGAATGAATTTCTTAAACACCTGAATCTAGTTGACACTAATCTTCATTGGGTTAACCTCCAAACTTGTTGCAATAGTTGGCAAGCTCTTAACTATGCTTCTATCTCCTTCTTGGTTTCCTGGTTCTTATGAATGCCCATGAACAATGCCAAATTTGAGGGAAATCCCTCTAATGTTGCTCAGGTGGTGAGAAACTGTGTCTCTTTTCTCTATAAAATGATCAAATATAAAAGGTTCCCCAATATCTGCAAATCGTATCACACTGAGAGTGTGACCCCCCTCTGATATGTAAAGTGTTTTGGAGACCTGCCATGGCCCATACTGTCAAAATAAACATTGATGGAAGCTTCACAGATATTGGTGTTAGAGTGAGAGGAGTTTATAGGAACTATCTTGATCAGTGTGTTTTATATTTTCATACCCCAGTTTTGGCGGCTGATGCTATTGAGAGTGAGCTAATAGCTGTCGATTGGGCCTTAAACCTGGCAGTTAAGGCAAATTGGTTACATTTATGGGTGGAGGTGGATTCTACAGTGGTGATTAATTTACTGGAACTTGAGGAGCAGTCCCCCTGACATCACACACAGTTGCTTCAGATGATCAGAGTGCTTAGCTCTCAACTCAATTTCACCTTTACTTTCAACTATGGAGAAGGAAACAAATCTGCACATTGGATTGCTAGATTTGGACTAAGCTCAACTTCAGTCTCTGTCTCTGCCTCTGCCTCCCCA
>JXCR01092863.1:7155-29715 GCA_002079205.1 Phalaenopsis hybrid cultivar | reverse complement strand
ATATATATATATATATATATATATATATATATATATATATATACAATCTCTCGCAATCTTATCATATCTACAAATATATATATATATATATATATATATATACATACACACACACACACAAAAACACACACACACACACAAAGATATATATATATATATATATAATGGAGACAGAACTGATTGAACAAGATGCAGTTAATTAGAATGAATTTCAACTGATACACTGAATCAGCCACTGGAGATGCTCCCTACACGAGTGGAATACCCAACTATCCAAGTTGTCACCCATATTGCTACTGAGAGAGTGAATGAGGCTTTACAAGAAGTTTGAAATGAATTGGAGGAGGAATGGGCCATACACAAAACAAAATAGAAAAAGGAAGGGTTGTTGGAACTAAGGCTTTTACCTGAGGAAAAACATTATAATTTTAGGAGTTTCTTCTTATAATCAGCGTGCTTCTTCCCTTTCTAAAACTACTAGAGCAGGGAAAGCTTCTCATAATGATTAATCTACTGTGTTGGAACATTAGGCAGATGGCTAACCCTGGCTCCCTTAACATATTAATATCTTAAAAAAGGGTTCATAAATTTGGGCTTTTGCATTGTTAGAACCTATGATTCACAATAATATTCTGAAAAATACCAAAATATTTTCAAGCTACAACTTCTTTGCTAACTGTTCAAACAAAATTTGGCTATTCATTTGAAAAGAAATGCAATTCACGAATCTTCTAGATCATCCACAATCTCTTCACTTGTCCTTTTTGTTGGAACAAATCCATTTTTTTTTTATTTTCATTTATCTTGGTTGTACTAAAAAAAGATAGAACCAAATTAAGGGAAAATTTTCATATCATTAGTCAATGTTTGCAAGGTTGTTGGCTTGTTGGACACTTCAGCTGTACTGCAAATCCCTCTGAAAAGAAGTGGGGCAGAAACCCTAATCTTAATCAAATGCTAACATTTACTTCCAATATTCAGTCAACTAACCAATTTGATCTGGGTTTTGAAGGTTCTTCGTTTACTTGGAGAAGGGGAAAATAATGCAAAGGTTGGACAGGTTTCTCATCAATCAGTTGTGGTTGGAAAGAATTACCTACTTAGTTGTGAAGCATTTACCCATGACTAGATCAAACCACACTCCATTACTTCTCAGACTTTCCATACTTGAGTTTATTAAAAGATCCTCTTTCAGATATCTAAATGTCTAGGTTGCTCAACTTGACTTTTAACATGTAGTGGAAAATAGTTGGCACACTTCTATTCCTAACATTTAGGGTAATCCAATTCAGAAGTTGTTGATGATACAAAAAAGGCTGGCTAAAACCAAAGAATTGAAACTGGAATGTTTTTGGAAGTCTGCATTTAAAGGTATCTCAGGCTGAACAAGAGGTTGCATATCTTGAGTAGGAGGTATGAGATGGTAAAGACTCTGAGTTGTACCTAATTGATGCTAATGCTAGGCTCTTCACTGCTATTAATATGGAGGAACAGGTTTTTCATCAAAAACCTCCAGAAATCTAGTTCATACAAGGGGACAAAAATTCCAAGTACTACCATGTTGTTTCGCAATTTTACACCCATATATGTTTCTATTTCTACATCAAAGATATGACTACACGAATCTCAAAAAAATACAATGGGCTATGAAAAAGAATAGTGTATCATCATAGACAAAAGATAAAAACACCAAGCATCATTTCCTTCAGTTGGAACAATGAGTCAACCAAATAAAGCACGGTCAAATGAAGAAATATATGACACCCAATCCGAGGGACAATCGTTCATGACCAACTCCCTTAGCTAATGTTGGAACTCCTCACAAAGATGGCCAAAGGGAACCTAATTGAACATTTTTCTGATCCTCTGAAAAAGCCCTTTGGCTAAGGAGAGTTGCCCATCAAATTATGGTGATACACCCTCTGCCTGAAAGCCCATGTTCACCCTAACGATAGGAGGGCCTCTACTCAGGATTCCATTGAGATGGCTGACCGATGACCTTTCAATTGATCTAATAAAAAAATTATAAGGTCATTAGATGCCCCTCTTCAAGCAAATTATGAATAGGAAACGACGTTAATGTAAGCTGTGAATATTAAATAGTGATGAATTCTATTACAAATTTGAAAAGGTGTCGTGATAACTTGTAATATCTTTATTAAAATAATGACATTCATGTAATTTTATACTAGATACCCCAAAATCTATAGTTAGGTCATTTCTAAAAATGAAGGACTACTAAATTTACTCTAAAAAAGCTTGTGTTATTGTGCACTCTCTCTCTCACACACAATCTCCCTCTCTTTTTTTTCTCTTATCTGTGTTATGCTCTATACCTTAGGTGTGATTCTCAAAAAATCTATATTCAATATTCTAAAAGGTGTGATGAGCATAGAATCATGACATCAATAAGAAGAAGAGCACACCACAAAGAAAGAACTCTTTTAGGAGACACCGAAAACATTTAGTACGTGAGGGGATTTGTGCATCAACAAATTTAGAAGCTTAGAGATTAAATGGCGAGTCAGATGGTGGAATTGACCCACACACTACTTCAGGAAGGTCTCCAAGAGCAGAACCCTCAAGAAGAACCGAAACCTAAAGTAGATTGAGCATCTCTGAGGGGGCAGAAAGGATAGATGCCTCCAGTAACAAGATAGTGCTAGGTCTACTCCATTGATCAGACTACAATTTGGGCAAAATAAGGTCCAACGTCAGCTGGAGAATGCATTCTACTGGCAGATATATGATGTCAAGCTGCCATAGAAATTCAAGCGTCCATCTTCAGAATCATATAAGGGTCAGAGTGATCCAGCTGACCATATCATGTTTCCATTTGTTTCGATCGTCTACCTTTTAAAAATCTTCAACACACATAAGTGTAAGTTATTTTACATCGTGTTGATGGAGGTAGTTTAATTGCCTCCCGATTGGAGTAATCACCTCCTTCGATGAATTCAAGAAGTGTTCATAGTGCAGTTCACCAAGAAGCCCCGTAAGAACTCACAGGCATTATGGCATGTTAAGCAAGCTTTGAATGAGAACCTTCATTAGTAAGTCACACAGTTTCATAAATAAATGTTGTAACTATAGGATCTAGAACACATGGTAGCACAGGCTATTTTGGCCCAAGGTTTTAGGAGTAAATGATTTAAGTATGCTTTGTTTTTGCAACAGCCCAAGAGCCTGGCTAAACTCTTAAATTAGTTAATCACCACATCATGGTGAAGGAGTATGTCCACATGTCATATCAAAAACTCTAGAAATTTCACTACCACTCGCAGAAAAGGGCCTAGCAATATGAATTTTGAAGGACAAATGATGGCCAGTGACTCAAACATGAAGACAGCTGGTCACCTCGTGATGATAGAGGAGGTGACAAAAACTACCAAAGAGGAAAATAAAGTTGGTCAAATGATCAATCATTAGATGATCAAGAGATACCGTAAGCGACTTAGTTGAAGGTTTCGACAACAAAGTTGGTGGAGGCAATACAAGACAATGAGTACTTCAAAAAGGCTCCACCGATGAGAATGTGAGCTTTTCTCCAAAAAATAAATAAGTTTTACAACTATAACAAAGACTAAGACAATGAGATGGAAGAGTACAAACACCTTCAGAGCCCAGAGGTACATTGGCCCAAAGACGTTGGAATGCCCTAGTAAAAGAAGACTTTGATGAGCCCATCTGAACCAACGCTATCCACACTATGGAGATAGTGCCAACCATCTTGGGAAGAGACTTTATCTGGTGAGCCTATCATAAGAGCCTCTGAATAGAAGAATTTTGCAAGTGGAAGCCTCATCTCGTGATTATTTCTACTAACAAAAATTTACCCCAAAGGAGGATCCCTACAATGATGTTGTCTGGGTCATGGCGATGATAAAAAACTACCATGTGGGTAGTATTCTAGTTGACACTAGTAGTTTAGGAAATATCTTGTTCAATTTAACCATCGATAAGATATTTCTATCAGTCAATCAGCTGGTGGTGCCAACCGACCCCCTCTAACGTTTTCTAGCTAGTAAAATGATGCCTTAGAAATAATCAAGTTATTGGTAACTTGGTGGGAAGGTGACAGCTAGTTTACAACCAAGGAAAACTTCCTAGTAGTAAATGTGTCGCCCACTTATAATGCAAACTTCAATCACCCAATGCTCAATGACTTCAGAGACGTCATTTCCACCTACCATGTCAAAATAAAATTTCCATGCAATAGAGAAATAATTAGCATTTGAAGGAATTTGGAGTAGTCTCGGACATATCCCTTTGGGCAGTCGGCAATGTGGAACAAGGATCATTCAACATCCAAAAAGGTATCAAGGCCAACAAAACCACTATACAAATTCCTTCTATCGACAGAGAGTTTGGTAATTTTTTTCTAATTAGTGAAATTTTTTGTGCAGGGTACAAGGACTTGTTGATCCAAACTCTCTGCATGCATTAGGACATTTTTCCTGACCAGCAGTTGAAATGTCAGACATACAGATTAACTTAGCATGTCACCATCTGAACATTAATCCAGCAGCCCAATCAAGGAAACAAAAGATGAGAACATCATCCATGATGTTGGCCATGTTAATCCACAAAGAAGTGTAGAAGCTCAATGAGGTGAGCTGAATTCATGATGTAAAATACCCAACCTGAGTCTCCAAAGTGATCATGTTCTAGAAGTTGAAAGACAATGAAGAATGTGTGTGAACACACGAACCTAAACTCTTCCTACCCAAATGATAGTTACTCTCAATTAAGGATCGACAGTCTTTTAAATTTGGTAATCAATCATTCAGTAACAAGCTCCGTAGATGTCATCTTCAGCTATCATCAGATCAAAATGCATTTGGTCGACATGGAGAAGATAGCATTTATTTTATGAGAAGACATGTACTTGTATAATGGCACGTTCTTTGGGCTTAAGAATGTTAGCTATCTATGAGCACTTAATGGATGTAATTTCTTAAATCAAAAAGGAAAAATATTGAAGTTTATGTAAATGTTCTAGTCAAAATTTAGTCGGTTGAATAGCATACAAGCAATTTAAAAGAAAAATTTTGAGCAGCATGAAAATATAACATGAAATTCAATCCACCGAAATGCACATTTATATCATCAAACAAAATATTACTTAGATTCTTCTTGACTCCCAAAGGTATAATGCTAAACTCCGAGAAAGTAAAAGCACTATTGAATATGTCCTCTCCCCAAAATGTTAAGGAGGTGCAAAAGATGATCAACTGAAAAGAAACACTCAGCCAATTCATTTTGAAGTCTGCAACAAATCTATGGCATTCTTTAAAATATTAAGGAAATCCAAGAGCTTTGAATGGTCAACCAAATGTGAGCAAGAGGTCCATAGCCTAAAGCAATCACTGTCCTCACCACCGCTATTACAAAGTTCCAATTCAAAGGAAGGACTAATTATATATTTGGGAGTTGGGCTTGAGTCTATTAGCTCAGTCTTGGCCTGAAAAAAGCCGGGAAAGCAATTTCAAATTTACTACAGAGGTCAAGTTCTCAGAGGCATGGAAGTCGGGTAATTTATAAGGAAATTAATGTTTCCTAATCATTTATCATCTCAAAGCTCCTTTTGCTCTAATTTTCTCTGCTCGCACTATCCAACCATATTTCTGTTTTCTCTAAGTTCCATTGCCTCGAGCAATCACTATCCAACCATATTTTCGAGCACATCTAGTTAGACTCATCACTGACCAACCCCTTAATTTAGTGTTCACTTGGTTGGATCATTCTTGTGTACTGCTGAAGTGAGTTGTAGAGCTCAATAAATATGATATGACCAACATCCCCTGAACAGCGATTAAAGCTCAAGCTATAGTATACTTTCTGGTAGATATCTTTTGAAAAGTTGAATTGAGCAAAGGAACTAACACTGGCTACTGTACCAGGACCTTGCACGTTGACAAAGCCTCAAGTCAGGGTAAAGTAGGAATTGGACTAGCACTGAGTAGCTTGAATGGAGATCGTCTTTACGATTTAGTCATTCTCGAGTTACAAGTCATCAACAACCAAGTGAAGTATGCTGCATTATAAGTTGACATTTGTCTAACTTACAGAATGGGCATTTGACATATGCTTATGAAGTCAGATTCATAACAAGGGGTGACTCAAAAAAAGTGTATGAGGTCAGAGTTGAAATGAGGGCTACGTAGTTGAACAAGGAGAAAGAGGAGACAGAAGTTTTTTTACTTCAGAATTGAGCACATCAATTGAGAAGAAAATGAAGTCGTTGACCTTCTATCCAAGAGCATTTTCTTTGAAAAAGGATACCCTAGAAGCTTCAGTGGTCAGCCATGGAGGTAGAAGCGAGGAACACAAAGAGTTGGATGAATCCCTACTTCAAATATCTAGATACCAGAAAGATTCCTGTGGAAAAAAATTATCCAAGAAGATTCAAGTTCAAAGTTGTGTAATACCTAATGATCAAATGGAAAATTTTCTAGATATCAGCTATCTCGCAATTCCTGAGATCCGTCAAGAAAAATAATACAAAAGAAATTCTTCAGAAAGTACACTGGCAAATATGTGAGTCATTCTAGTGTAAATAACTTGGCACTTTAAGTTCAACGATAAAGCTACTTCTAGCCGACTCTCATGAAAGATGCAGAGGAGTTTTCTAAGAGATGTGAGTAGTACCATAAGTATGCTCCATTGTAGTATCTGTCAGTCCACAAACTACAACTGATTGTCAATCCCTAGCCTTTCGTCATCTGTGGGCTCAGCATTCTTCAGGTTGTTTCCTCCTTCAAAAATCCAACACAAACTCTTTTTAATCATCATTGAATACTTTCAAAGTGTATTAAAGTGAATTCCCTAGTTTGGATTACAATGAACGTCATCTGGAATTTTATCTGGAAAGACATCATTTGTCGGTATGACTTATCCCAAGTTCTTATCACTGACAATAGAACACAATTTGTTTGCCAATGGATAAAAAACTTCTGTAGAATTCAAGGAATTAACTTTAGGTTTGCAATTTTACATCATCACAGGATAAACAAACAAGTAAAAATGTCAATAAAATTATTTTGCGTCTACTAAGGAAGAAGGTTGAATGAGCAAAAGGGAACTGAGCTGACATACTTTTGTCAGTCCAATGGTTTGACTGAATCATGCAATCATCAGCAACTAAGCAAACTCCTTGCATATTTTTCCATGGGAAAGAATCTATGTTGCCAGTGGAGTATAATCACCACAGCCATAGATTCATCACAGCCACCATGTTCGATAAGGAGAAGCTTACAGACTAGAAGAAGGAAATCAATGAAGGGATGATGCTCAAACCTGACATATTCAAGGAAAACTGAACAATGCAACATTTCGACAGGAAGAAGCAAAAATTAGAACTGCTTAATACTACAATAGAAATGTCTAAGAGAGGATTTTGATACCTGATTACCTAGTCCAGAAGAAAGCCGACCTAGCAGCCCGAGGGCAAGCAGTCAAAAATCTTGACTAAACTTGGACCGACCCATTAATCATCGACCAAAATTTTCCTCATAAGCCTGCAAACTAAAAACATACACCATGAAATAGGCTCCCAAGATGTGGAGCGAGAATGTTCTCCAGATATTTTTTCCATATATCAAATACATTGTATGGAACTAAATAAAAAAATATAGGAGTTCTTCATTTTGAACACTTAAAAATTTTTATTTTAATAAGATGTTAATAACAACATTAGCTAACTATGCGTTCATGACCCAAGATTCGAACAACACTCAGGAAACTTGATAGGTTAAGGCACTTTGGCATCAAAATGACACTCAAGGAATTGGAGGACATTAAAAAATCACCCGACAATGACATTAATATGTCCAATCAACTAGAAATGTAATGGTTAGTCTCGCAAAAATCACATCAAAAACTTGATTCACCAAATTTTGATCGAACGAAATTACAGAGGTGGTTCCCTGCCCAGTAACGACAAAGCATAGTGAAGGGTACCAATAAAATCACTCTGGAAAAGAATATCGATGAATAACCCCTTACGAGGGGTTGTACGACCGCGAAAAAAAACATGGCCAGACACAGGTTAAGGCTTGAGTTAAGCATTGACACCCTAAAATAAATCAGCAGCGCCACATGTTGTCCAAGCAGTTGAGAAAAGGATAAATGAATGAGAATGACCTCGACATCAAATTGGCATACACTTATTAAAGGCTCACCTTCAATACTCATGCAACAAAAAGCTATTCTTAAAATTTGAGCCTAACAAAGAGTTAGAGATGATTTCTTGCCAAATAACGATAAGTTGCATTAAGGGTATTGAGCAAATCATCCCATCGACTAAATCTCGACGGCCAACATCATTTGAGGCAACGACTTAGCAAATTAAAGGGGGTAGTCTCATTATAAAACTTGAGTGAGATGGACTAAAGAATAATGTAATATGTCATAATCGAGCAAAAGTAAGTAAAGAAAAAAAAGTAATGCAGGTAAAAATTGATCGATGGTCGTATATCATTATTTGGTTACATAACTTTTTTTCAATAAAATGTTTCCTAATCTAGGAATCTTCAGTTGAGTGTTAGATGGCCTACCATCCACCACATTATCGCCCTCTAACTCCTCTCTGAAGTTAATGTTGAAAAAAGTGATGAAATTTTTATTTGAACTCATCGAGATCAAAGTACTTAAGGCTGACCATTCTAACTCTAATAAATTGGTCAATGGAAAACCTAGTCCATGTCTCCAGATGTACGATTTGAGTATCATTCAAACTCTTTAGGCATCTTCATCATGGCCACCTACTCTATTAATTTTACATCCTCCTCTTTAACAATGGATACCCACTTAGACGCGATCTCCAACTCCGTCTCAACCTCCTCCAACTAAGCTTCTGTTAAAGTCGTATGATCCTCAACTGATATCGCTCATTCCTTAAATTATTTCACCTTCACCTCAGCTTTTAAAGCCTTCTCTCACTTCAAGGTAGAGAGACGACGATACACCTCAAAATTACCTATTTTAAATATACATTAATACTCATTTTATGTACATTTTTTAGGATATTGAACTTTAATGAAAGATATTTTGCATGCTTTGGTTTCTGATATAAGAAATGGAGTTTAAAACAAAAGGATAGAAAATGAAGGCAAAACAATGCTGTGGAGCAGTGGCACCTAAGAGCCACTTCTGGCGCTTAGGTGCCAGAGACGGATGAAGACTAGCGCCTAGGCTCCAATTATGGTTTTTCTTAGTGATTATTTGAATTTGGATAAATTTTGAAGGGATGTTTAAGGTGCCTCTTGGGTTTTTTGAGATTCTTATATAATATGGTCAGAAAAGTGTTTAAAGAGGACTTTCATTCCACTAGATTAGAGAGTAGAATAGAGTATTAGTGTTATTTTTCTTTTGAGAAGAGTTTGAAGATTGCTTCAAGGAAACTTCAGGATTTGCTAGTGGAGAAGCCTAAGATAAGTATTGTGTATTTTTGTTTAAGTTATACTTTCTTGTGTAAAATTGATCTTAAATACAAATCTAAATGTTTTTGTGTTATTTCCATGAATTTTGAGTATTTTTTCTTCTTTCTCCTTGCTATGAGAATTAATCGTGTAGGATGAGAATGATTTTAAGATTTCTTTTTATTTTTAAATTTTGTGATGGTATTTTCACGGGTTCTTCATTGACATTGCANTATTGCTCATGCCTTAAATTATTTCACCTTCACCTCAGCTTTTAAAGCCTTCTCTCACTTCAAGGTAGAGAGACGACGATACACCTCAAAATTACCAATTTTAAATATACATTAATACTCATTTTATGTACATTTTTTAGGATATTGAACTTTAATGAAAGGTATTTTGCATGCTTTGGTTTCTGATATAAGAAATGGAGTTTAAAACAAAAGGAGAGAAAATTAAGGCAAAACGATGTTGTGGAGCAGTGGCACCTAAGACCCACTTCTGGCGCTTAGGTGCCAGAGACGGATGAAGACTAGCGCCTAGGCTCCAATTATGGTTTTTCTTGGTGATTCGTTGAATTTGGATAAATTTTGAAGGGATATTTAAGGTGCCTCTTGGGTTTTTTGAGATTCTTATATAATATGGTCAGAAAAGTGTTTAAAGAGGACTTTCATTCCACTAGATTAGAGAGTAGAATAGAGTATTAGTGTTATTTTTCTTTTGAGAAGAGTTTGAAGATTGCTTCAAGGAAACTTCAGGATTTGCTAGTGGAGAAGCCTAAGATAAGTATTGTGTATTTTTGTTTAAGTTATACTTTCTTGTGTAAATTTGATCTTAAAAACAAATCTAAATGTTTTTGTGTTATTTCCATGAATTCTGAGTATTTTTTCTTCTTTCTCCTTGCTATGAGAATTAATTGTGTAGAATGAGAATGATTTTAAGATTTCTTTTTATTTTTAAATTTTGTGATGGTATTTTCACGGGTTCTTCATTGACATTGCAAACTAGTCACATGTGAGGTTAAAATCCATTACAAAATATAATGACTTGGAAGGGCTATGATTTCACCCAACTTGTGAGTACCACATTAACCTTTAGGATGAGAGATCGACTCAGTTCACTGGTTAGTGCAAATAGATAGGGAGATAAGTTTTGATGGGTGTAGAATTGATATTTCGGGTGATAAGCTAAATTGTTTTGTCAATTCAGTCTTGAGTTTGGAACCTGAGCCCCTGGTAGGTCTTATAGAGAGGGCATAGTGGATAATCTAGAGGTGAAAGACCAAAATCTACAAAGTACTACTATACAACTAGGAAACAAACTTAAGATTAGTCAATGTTCTTTACATGCATCAAAAGGGTCAATAATGAAGCTTGGGAAAGATTTAAATAACTCCTTAAAAAATGTCCACATCATGCCATACTGAACTGATTAATTATTCAAACATTTTATAATGGGTTAGTAGGATCCCTCAGATATATCATAGAAGTTGTTGCTGGAGGTTCATTAATGTCAAAACAATTTGATGAAGCTTATGAATTAATTAAAGAGATAGCTACGAATAATTTTCAATGGTCCTCTAAAAGGGTAAATCCTAAGATAGTAGCCAGTATTCATGCAATTTTGATGATAGCATCTCAAGTTGTTGCATTATATAGGAAGATAGACCAAATTGGAATGATTTTTTTCTTGAACACCTCATGTGATTGAAGAAAATTCATTAGAGCAGATGATTGATTCTTAAACATCATTAGAAACTTTAAATGCAATTGAAAATAGACCCAATAATCCATATTCTAACTATTACAACTCAGGTTGTAAAAAACACCCCAACTTTAACTAAATTAACAATTCTAATGATGGAAGTCAACAATGGGGGAAATATCAAGCAAACCCAAAAGAAAATTGGAACAACCAGGGAAGTACTTACTATAGACCTTCTTATACTCCTGGGTTTAGTAGTAACCAAAAAAGTAAGGAGAAGAAATTGTCTAGAAGAATTGTTGTTACATGTGGAGAATCGAAAATAAAGTCAAAGTGTTGGAATTAGAAATATTGAGATTCAATTGAGACAAATTGCTAACACACTTAGTAATAGGCCTCAGGGAACACTTCCTAGTAATGTTGGAATAAATCATAAATATAAAAACAAAGAAGAAGAGCAAGTTAAGGTTTTCCAACTTAGGAGTGTAAGGGAGTTAAATGTTGGAATTCAAAAAAATATTGAAGTTGAGGGAGAGAATAAAGAAACTGAGAAACTTGAAGAAATTATTCCTAAAGATGTAGAAAAATCAGTTTCTCCAACTAAGATTAATTTAGAAAGACCACGATCTCTATTTCCTCAAAGACTTAGAGAGCAAAAGTTAGATCAATAATTTTCAAATTTTCTTAAGATATTTAAGAAGCTTATCAACATTCATTTTGTTGAAGCTTTGGAACAGATGTCATGTTATGTCAAATTTATGAAAGAAATATTAAACAAAAAAAGGAAGTTTGGAGATTATGAAATGGTTGCACATTGTGAAGAATGTAGTGCAATAATTCAGAAAAAGCTTCCTCAGAAACTTCAATCTGGGGAGACCTTTCCTTGCAACCGGATGAGCAATGATAGATGTGCAGAAAGGAGAGTTAACCATGAGATTTAATATCCAGGAAGTTATATTTAATTTATTGAAATCAATGAAGTATCCAGGTCAAGGAAAAGATATTAAATGTTACATAATGGATATTATTGATTACTTAATTGTTAATCATTTATAAGAAAGGTGTGATCATAACTAATTAAGAAAAGGGACGATAAAAAGGAAATTAATTTGCAAGATAAATCAACTGAGATAAATATTGAGGATTTAAATTTTATTCAAGAAAATTTTGAAATTTTAGATACTGCTAAAAACAATAATCCTCTGATTCCTTCAATAGAAAAATCTCTTGAACTTGAAATGAAGGTGCTCTCTGCTCATTTAAAGTATGCATTTTTAAGGAATTCATTTATATTACAAGTTATAAAATCCTCAGACTTGACAAAACAACAGGAAGAAAAAATAATGGAAACATTGAAAAATCATAAGAAAGCCTTTGATTGGGCATTAGATGACATTAAAAAAATTAGTCATTCAATTTGTATGCACAAAAATTTGATGAAAGATAATCATACGCCTAGGGCTGATCAACAAATGAGATTAAACCCTATAATGAAAGAAATTTTAAATTGGTTCAATGCTAGAATCATTTATTCTATTTCTTACAGTTCTTAAAGTTAGTCCTGCTCATTATGTTCCTAAGAAAGGAGGAGTGACTGTAGTTGTTAACGAGCAGAATGAATTAATTCTAATTAGATATGTCACTAGGTGGATAATTTGTATTGATAATAGAAAATTAAATATAGTCACTAGAAAAGATCATTTTTCTCTACCTTTCTTAGACCAAATGTTGGATAGACTAGTGGGGCATATTTATTTTTACTTTTTATATGGCTAATGTGGATACTACTAAATACCCATAGCTCTTGAGGATCAAGAAAAGACAACATTTATTAGTCCATATGAGACTTTTTTCTCTTAGAAGAATGTCGTTTAGTTTATTTAATGCACCTGCTACTTTTCAAATACGTATGATTTCTATTTTTTGCGGCCTAATTGAGAAAGGAATTGATTTTTTTATGGATGATTTCTCAGTTTTTGGACCCTCTTTGAGTTCATATTTAGATCATTCAACAAGAGTTCTAAAACACTGCAAAGAAACAAATTTAGTTCTCAACTGAGAAAAATGTCAATTTATGATGACAGGAGGAATTGTGTTAGAAAATAATATTTTTGAAAATTGCATGGAAGTAGATCCAGCAAAAATTCAATTTATTTTTGAATTATCACCTCCTTCTATGGTGAGAGGAGTGATAAATTTTCTAAAAGACGTTGTGTTCTACAGGCGGTATATTAAAGTTTTTTCAAAAATTATCAAACATCTATGTAATCTTCTAGAAAGATGCAAAATTTGATTTTAACGAGGAATACCTAAATGTCATCAATTTATTTTAGGGAAAATTAATCACTACAACTATTATTGTTTCACCTGATTGGAAAAAATGTTTTGAATTAATGTGTGATGCTAGTGATTATGTTATTTGAGCATTAGGAAAAAAATATGATAAAATTTTAAAGTTATTACTATGTCTTTAAAACCCTTAATGAAGCTCAAATTAATTCTACCACTACTGAAGAGTTATTAGAAATAGTGCATGCTTTTGATAAATTTAGACCTTATCTTATAGGGGTAAAATATATTGTGCGTATTGATTATTTTGCTATTAAATATTTGATGTTGAAGAAGGATGCAAAAGCACAATTAATTAGATGTGTCCTTCTAATGCAAGAATTTAATTTTCAAGTAGTAGATAGAAAAAGTATAGATAATGAAATCAATGATCATTTATCAAGGCTTGAACGGGAAAATAATGGTAACTTTAATGATTAGATAAATAAAGATTTTCGTAATGAACAACTTTATGCGATTTCTGAATGGCAAATTTAGTGGTATACTAATGTAGTTAACTATTTTGTTAGTAACATTTTACCCTGCGGATTAGATAGCCACCAAATGAAAAAGTTCATTCATGATGCAAAATTTTACTTTTTGGATGACCCATATTTATATAAACAAGATAAGGAATTAATCATTTAAAGATATGCACCAATTGAAAAACTCAAGAAATTATTTAAAAATGTCACAAATTAGATGATAGGGGACATTCCAAGGTTGATAAAACTGCATATAAAATTTTACAATCTATATTTTATTGGTCTAATTTATTTAAGGATGCTAATATTTTTGTAAAAATAAGTTATTGATGTCAAAGAGTAGGCAATATTTTTAGAAGAAATAAAATACCCCTAAATTTTACTTTGGAATTTGAAATTTTTAATGTTTGAGGTTTAGATTTTATGGAAACATTTATACCATCTTCTTAAAAAATTTATATTTTGATAGGCATGGATTATGTTTCTAAATGTGTTGAAGTTGTTGCTTTAACTCGCTGTGATGCTAAGAGTGTTACAAAATTTTTAAAGAAAAATATTTTTACTAGATTTGGAGTGTCGAGAGTAATTATTATAGATGTGGAAGTCATTTTAAGAGTAGAATAATTGAAACATTAACTCAAAAGCTTGAAATTAAGCATAGAATTGCAACTACCTATCCTCCTCAAACTAGTGGTCTAGCTGAAGTGTCCAATCGTGAAGTTAAAAGAATATTGGAAAAAATTGTTAATCCTAACATGAAGGATTGGTCTGCTATGCTAGATAATGCATTATGGGAATATAGGACTGCATATAAAATTTCTATAGGAATGTCACCATATAGGCTCACATTTGGAAAAGCATGTCACTTACCTGTTGAAATAGAGCATAAAGCATATTGGGTTATAAGAGAATTTAATTATAATTTGAAAATGAATCATGTGAAATAGTTAAAACTTATGAGGAGAAAATGAAAATGTGGCATTAGCAGAGAATTTTGAAAAGATATTTTGAGCCTGAACAAGAAGTTTTACTACATGATACAAGATTAAAATTATTTCCAGAAAACTTAAGTCTAGGTGGTCGAGGTCATTTATTGTAATAAGTGTCTTTCCTTATGGAGTTGTTAAAATTAAAGATCCAAAAAATTGGAAGAAAGATTAAAGTAAATGGACACAGATTGAAAACTTATATAACTTAAAATAGTCCTACATTTGAGGAGATCCTGCGCCTAGGTCGATCTGAGTAAAATATTGGATATGTCGGGCTGACGACGTTAAACGAAGCTCTTTGTGAGAGGCAACCCATAGTTATCAGTGTAGATTGATGATCTACCTTAAAATTACCTATTTTAAATATTCATTTAGTGCTCACTTTATGTATATTTTATAATGATATTGCACTTTAATGGAATGTATTTTGCATGTTTTTTATTAGAGGTGCAAGAAATAGAGTTTTAGCAAAAAAAAGGTGTAATTTGGAGTCAAATTGAGCAAGGAAGAAAATTCTGGTCAAGCGCACTTTGATATGTCTTATTATGCTTAATCTCTTTTATATTTAACACATGTTTTTGAATGAAATTACAATATGAAGAAATACTATTTTTATGTTTATCTTGTAGGTATAAAAACTTGGAGCAAATTAGAGCTGAAACGGAGCAAAACAGAGCGAAACTAAGGTGCTGCCAGCAGAGGTGGCTGATACACCAAAAATATATGCATTTTTAGACCCATATTTTATACTCATTTTTGGTGATATTGCAGTTTAATAGAAGGTATTTTTATTATTTTCTTGCAGGTTGTTGATTTTTTGGACTTAGAGCAAAATGAAAGCAAAAATGATGAAATTTGAAGTCAAAATGGAGAAGTTAGAGCTTTGTTCAGCGCCGAAGGCTCCAGACTGGGCACCAACGATGTCGTTTGACAGAGAACAGCGAAATTAATTATAGAACACTAGAGCCGACGACGCCAATGTCAGTTCAGCCCTCATTTCTAGAACATTCAACCAATTTGGATGTTTTTTGATGAGTTTTTGGATGCACCTATTGGAGAACCAACTTTAGGCTATATTTGGGGCCGAAATTGACCAGAAAAAGGGCTAAGGACTTCTCCTCATTCATCCTTGCTTTCAATCGCCACACCTCGCCTCCATACACTTTTTCCATGTTCATTACACCACCATTCAAGAGTCTATTAGTGAGTTATCTTTAAGATTTTAAAGTTTTTATGGTGAGATTAAGTGTGAATTCTTTTCTAAGAGTGTTGGAGAAGGAGAAAAGTAAGAGATTTCTTCTTCCTACATTTCTTAGAAGAGGCTGCAAGAAATTTTCTTTGAGAATGAGTTTTCAGATAAGTGTTGTTTGTTTATTAGTGTTGTATAAACTTTCTTTTATATATAAAATTTGTGTTTTGTTGTATCTTTCTGCTAAAATCTTAGTAATTTTCTTTATCTTTCTCCCTACTCTGAGATATGGTAAAATGAAGAAATAATATGGATGTGCCAATGTTAAAATATAAAATAAATTGTGATGATTTTTAACTCTGAAATTAATTTACTTTTCAATATGGCCAATTGAATTGTTAAAATGTGTTGTGAAACATATGATCCTGGAAATGGAGTATAAGTTCTAAAACATAGTGAGGATCACATTTAAGCCCACGAAGAAGTATTTCCTTCATAGGATTAAGTGCAAATAAATAGGAAAATATAATTTGTTGGGTGTAGAATTGGAGATTCATGGAATTAAGTGTAAATAAATAAGGAAATATTCTTTGTTGGGTGTAGAATTGGAGAATCCTTAGGGTCTAAAATCCCCAATTTGGTCTTAGTGTTTAAAAACTAAAGCGAGAGTTAGCCTTCAGGTGAAGAGAAGTGGGAGTCAGTATCCTCCTAGCCTAGCCACAGATTTAGAGACTAAACCTGGGATCAACGAAAGATTTTCAATAACACTATATCAAGGTAGAGAATTAAAATTGCTCTTATTTGACACAATACAAATTAAACCATTTATCTCATCTCATTTTACCAAAATGTCATTATAGTGCGAAAGATGTTTTTTCACATAAGAAATCTTCATCACATAAACATAGTTAAATAATTTAGTAGTTACTGTTTTAAACATTGCATTTCAGTTTTACTAATAGTTAAATAATTTAGTTTTGATAATATCTCAGCATTCAAAATTACTGACAGTAATTTCATTTTACTTTCTGTGAATTTCCTAGTAAATTTATCATCTCAAATTTAAACATTTCCCGTGGGAATCGATATTCGAGACTTAAATAGAAAGTTCTTTACTACTTGATAACGATACGTATACTTGCATAGAATCCCAACAATAATTGCTTAAATTTCTTATTTTATATTTAGAGCATCAAGTTTTTGGCACCGTCACATATCAGAGTCAACTTTATATATTTTGCACAACTACACCACAATAATTTCGGGATAAAGTTTTTGGTGTGTTGCCAAGGGTAACGATAAATTAAATAAATTTGGTAAATTAGGAAATTTAAAGATAATATAACTATATAAATTTAAAAAAAAATTAAAAATCCAAAAAGAAATTTATTTTTATTTAAGTGTATTTTTAAAATATTTTTCTTTATTATATTTGTTTATGTGAAATATTGTATCTGAAGGTTTAGTACCTTAGGATTCAGAATTAGAACATACTATTAGAAAATTTTGAAAATAACCAAAAGAAATTAAAAATTTAAACGAAATGGCGAATAACTTAGATAATCAAATTAATGAAAATCAACAAAGACCTTTAAAAGATTATGGTAATCCTACAGCAAATGAACATTACTTGACTATTCAAAATCCTGATGTTGTTTTTAATTCATTTAAGCTTCAACCTGTTATTATCCAAATTGTACAAAATAATCAGTTTGTAGGAACACCTAATGAAGATTCTAACTTACATCTTGCTAGTTTTCTTGAGATTTGTGCTACTTTTAAATATGACGGAGTGTCTAATGATACTGTTAGGCTTAGATTTTTTCCTTTTTTATTAAGAGATAAAGCCAAAGCTTGGTTAAATTCATTAGCACCTGGATCTATCAGAACTTGGGGAGAACCATCACAAAAATTCTTGGCTAAATATTTTCCACCCTCGAAAATTGCTAAGCTTAGGAAAAATATTACTTCTTTTTGCCAGTTTGAAGAGGAATCAATATATGAAGTTTGGGAAAGATTTAAATTTCTTAAGAAATGTCCACACCATGCTTTACCAGATTGAATAATAATTCAAACCTTTTACAATGGATTAGTAAGATCACTTAGATCTATTATAGATGCTGCTGCAGGTGGATCACTAATGTCAAAACCTGTTGATGAAGCATACTTTTTAATCAAAGAAATGAGTACTAACAATTTTCAATGGCCCTCTGAAAGGGTAAATCCTAAGATAGTAGCTAGTATTCATGATTCTGATGCAATGTCTATTTTTACATCTCAATTTGCTGCTATTTCAAAAAATATTGATCAAATTGGAGTGAACTATTCTCAAATACCCCCAATATTAGAAGAAAATTCACTAGGGCGGATAATCGATACTCAATCGTCTTATGAAACTTTGAATGCTATCAATAATCAAAATAAAAATCCTTATTCTAATTATTTTAACCCTAGATGGAAAAATCACCTTAATTTTAGTTGGAATAATTATAACAATTCGGTGAATCCTCCTGAAAATTTGAACAACCAAGGAAATCCTAATTATCGACCTTATTATCCTCCTATATTTAACTCTAACCCTAATCCACAAGTTACGGAAAAGAAGTTGATAATGGAAGAAGTAATGTTGAACATGAGGAATCAACTACGGAATCAAGGGGATACTATTAGAAATATTGAAAATCAATTAGTACATATTACTACTGCACTTAGTAACAGACCTTCAGGAATTCTTCCGAGTACTGTGGAAGTTAATCTAAAAGATCAAAATAAGGAACAAATTAAAACGATTCAATTACGAAGTGGAAAAGAAGTTGAAACAAGGATCCAAAGAGAAACTGAAGTTGATGAAAAGAAGGAAGAAATGGAAAGTGACCAAAAGGAAAATGAACAAACACAAAGTCCTTTAAGGAAACCATTACCTCTGTTTCCTCAAAGACTGAAGCAAAAGAATATAGATAAACAATTTACAAAATTTTTGGAAATCCATAAGAAGATAACGACAAACATTCCTTTTGTTGAAGCTTTGGAACTAATGCCAAGTAATGTGAAATTTATGAAGAATATATTAAACAATAAAAGGAAGTTTATAGATCACGAGACCGTTGCACTCAGTAAAAAGTGTAGCGCTATTAGTCAGAAAAAGCTTCCTGAAAAATTAAAAGATTGTGGTAGTTTTACTATACCTTATGCTATTGGTGAAAAGTTTTTTGGAAAAGCTTTATGTGAGTTAGGAGCAAGTATCAATCTTATGCCTTTATCTATTTTCAAACGCTTAGATTTAGAAGAAATTTCTCCTACTACTGTAACTTCAGTTAGCTGATCATCAATAATTTATCCAATAGGAGTAATAGAAGATGTGTTAGTAAAAGTGGATAAATTTATTTTCCCTATAGACTTTTTAGTATTGGATATGGAGGAAGATAAAGAAATTCCTATTATTTTATTAAGACCATTTCTTGCAACAGGGAGAGCTGTGATAGATGTGCAAAAACAAGAATCAATAGAGAGTTAATGATCAAGAAGTAACTAGCAAAAGCTATGAAATATCCTACAATAGAAAAAGATAATGAATGTTTCAGGATGGAAGTAACTGATTATTTGTGTAATGAGCAATTTAAGAGTGAGTTTGAAGAAAAATTAAGGAAAGGAGAAATTTTTGAAAATAAGGACGAGATAAAAGGAGAAGATTTGGATTATATTTAAGGCAAATTTGAAACTTTAGACTTGTGGGAAAATGATAATAAAAATTTTATTCCTTCAACTATTCAACCACCTAAACTTGAACTGAAAATATTACTTGCCCATTTAAAATATATTTTTTTAGGAGAGTCATATACATTGCCTATTATTATATCTTCAGAGTTAACTGAAGTTCAAGAAAAAAAATTAATAGAGATGTTGAAAAGATATAAAAAGGCTTTTGGATGGACATTAGTAGATATTAAATGAATTAGTCCTTTTATTTGTATGCATAGAATTCTATTAGATGAACAATACAAACCTAAAGTTGATCCTCAGAGGAGATTAAACCCAATAATAAAAAAAGTTGTTAAAAAAGAAATTTAAAAATGGTTAGATGCTGGAATTATATATCATATTTCAGACAGTGCTTTGATAAGTCCAATTCACCGTGTTTCAAAGAAAGGAGGAGTGAGTGTTGAAGAAAATGAAAAAAATGAATTAATTCCAACAAGACAAGTGATTGGTTGGCGAATTTGTATTGACTATAGAAAATTAAATATAGCCACCAGAAAAGATCACTTTCCTTTACCCCTTCTAGACCAAATGTTGGATAGATTGGTTGGAAACAAATATTATTGGTTTTTAGATGGATATACCATTTATCACCAAATTCCACTTTCTCCAGAGGATCAAGAGAAAACAACATTTACAAGCTCATATGAAACATTTGTTTTTCATAAAATTCCTTTTGAACTATGCAATGCATCTGCAACATTTCAAAGATGTATGATGCAATTTTTAACAATTTTATTGAGCATGGAATGGAAGTGTTTATGGTTCTATATTTGGAACTTCATTTGAATTATGTTTAAATAATTTAGAAAAAGTTCTAGAAGAATGTGAAAGAATTTACCTAGTACTAAATTGGGAAAAATGTCAATTTATGGTTGTAGGAGGAATTGTACTTGGGCATAAAATTTCAAAAAATAGTATGAAAGTAGATCCAGTAAAATTTCAAGTTATTGAAAAATTACCACCACCTACTAACGTAAAAGGGGTAAGAAGTTTTCTAGGACAAGCTGGAATCCACAAGCGTTACATAAAAAATATTCAAAAATAACTAAGTCATTATGCCAACTTTTAGAAAAAGACACAAAATTTGATTTTAACTATGAATGCATAAAAGCATTTGTATTATTGAAAGAAAAATTAATCACTGCACCTATAATAGTACCACCTGATTGAGAAAAACCATTTAAAATAATGCGCGATGCTAGTAATTATGCTATTGGGGTTGTTTTAGAACAAAGGCACAACAAAGTTTATAAAGTAATATATTATGCTAGTAAAACTCTAAATGATGCTCAAATTAATTACACTGCTACTGAAAGAGAGTTAATAGCTATTGTTTATGCCTTTGATAAATTTAGACCTTACTTAATTGAAACTAAATGTATAGTGCATACAGATCATTCTATTATTAAATATTTGATGCAAAAGAAAGAAGCTAAACAAAAATTAATTAGATGGATACTTCTTTTGCAAGAGTTTGATTTAACCGTAGTTGATAGAAAGGGAAATGATAATCAAATAGCTGATCATTTGTCTAGATTATAAACAGAAATATTAACTAATTTTGTAAATGAAATTTTAGAAAATTTCCCTGATGAACAATTATGTAGTATTGATGAAATGAATATACCGTAATATGCTCATATAGTAAAATATATTGTAAGTGATATTCTACCACTTGATATTAAAAACCAACAACTAAAGAAATTTATTTATGATTTAAAATTCTATTTTTGGGATGACCTGTATTTATATAAACAGTGTAACGATCTAATTATTATAAAGTGTGTGCCTTATGAAGAAACTCAACAAATAATTAAAAGATGCCACGATTTTGAATTTGGAGGATATTTTGAAACAAATAGAACTGCATATAAAATTTTACAAGTTGGATTTTATTGGCCTATTTTCTTGGAGATGTTAATGAATAAATTTAAATATATGATCGATGTCAGCAAGTAGAAAATATTACTAGAAGAAATGAAATGCCCCTAAATTACACATTAGAAGTTAAAATTTTTTATGTGTGGGGATTAGATTTTTTGGGACCATTTATGCCTTCATTTTGAAATTTATATATATTGCTTGTTGTTGATTATATATCCAAATGGATTGAAGCTATTGTTGTTCGTAGATGTGATGCTTGGAGTGTTTCTAAATTTTTAATTAAGAATATTTTTACAAGATATGGAATGTCAAGAGTAATTATTACAGATTGAGGATCTCATTTTATGAATAAGAGAATTGAGAAATTAATTAAGAAATATGATATTATGCATTGATTCTCTACTGTTTATCATCCTCAGACTAGCAGTCTAACATAGATATCAATTCTTGAAATAAAAGAATTTTAGAAAAAACTGTAAATCTATATAAATTGGATTGGTTAGCAAGATTAGATACTTCATTATGAGCATATAAAATTGCTTATAATACTCATATAGGAATGTCCCCATATCGACTTATTTTTGGAAAAAAAATATCATTTATCAGTAGAATTGGAGCATAAAGCATTTTGGGCTATTAAGGAATTTAATTTTAATCTAGAAGATGCTGGTGAGATAAGATTATTGCAACTCAATGAACTTGAGAAGATTAGAAATGAAGCATATGATAATACAAAAATCTATAAAGAGAAAATGAAAATATGGCATGATTGGAAGATTATTAAGAAGAAGTTTGAACCT
>JXCR01092862.1:22111-48105 GCA_002079205.1 Phalaenopsis hybrid cultivar | reverse complement strand
TATCAGATCAATTATGAATCAGAAGTATTGAACTGATTCAAAGAGAAAATTGAAATTATCGGATCAATTATGAAAAGTTATGAATCAGAAGTATCAAACTGATTCGAAGTAAAAATTGAAATTATCGGATCAATTTCTGAAAAGTTGTGAATCAGAAACATCGAACTGATTCGATATGAAAATTGAAATTATCGGATCAATTATGAATCAGAAGTATTGAACTGATTCAATGAAAAGTTTGAAATTATCAGATCAATTATGAATCAGAAGTATTGAACTGATTCAAAGAGAAAATTGAAATTATCGGATCAATTATGAAAAGTTATGAATCAGAAGTATCGAACGTAACTTTTAATGAGCTTACTTTATTTATTTGAAAGTGATAGAGGTAAGGAATATACCTCCAAGTGCTTGGCATGTCTGAATTGGCAAATATTCTAAGGAGGAGCAAAAGTGAGCCAACATTATACATCAAAACTCAAAGTATGAGTTGCACTCTCATTATCTAACTATAAGTAGATGATCTTATCTAAGCAAGAATTAATGAGCATATGATCATAGATTTTAAAGAAGACATAATGAAAACATTCGAGATGACTGACTTAGATCTGATGTATTATTTTTATGAGAGAAGTAATTCAAAGTGAAAGGTGAATCTTCATCTCACAAAAGAAATGTACAAAACATTTTAAAATTTTTAAGATAAATTATTGCAAGATAGAGCTACTCCATTACACAATAAGACATGTATGAAGGATGATAATGCACCAATGGTTGACAACATATTCTATCAATGTCTCATTGGAAGCTTATTTTGTTTAACAATGATGAGACCATACATCATTTATGTAGAAATTCTGCTCTCAAGATTTATCAAAGTCCAAGCCGAGTTCATCAAGGATCAATTAAGAGTGTTCTTAAATATCTACAATGAATAACAAAATATGGTATCTTGTATGAATCCATTCCTAACTCATGGCTAATTGGATATACTTGTAATAATTGGTTTGGATTAGGGTATGAAATGAAGAACACCTTTTTGGATATGCATTCACACTAGGCGTAGGAATATCTTTTGAGCATAAAAAAAACAACCAATTATTATGCAATCATTAGTTGAAGTTGAATATATTGCAGCTGCTACAACTATAAGATAGGTTATATGACTAAAATACATACTAGGAAATACGGGAGAGTCACAAAAAGAAGCTACAAAAGTTTATTATGATAGGAAATTTGCTATATAAATGGCATAAAATCTTGTATTTCATGGTAGAACTTTATATGTTACTATCAATATCATTTAATTAGAGAAGTTGAGGCCAATCAAGTAACTAAGTTCAAGCACCGCAAGTCTGATGAATAATTTGCTTATATATTCACAAAGGCATATCGAGGAAGAAAGTTTGAACTGCTACGTAATATGATTGGAGTAATCAAAATTTGCATCAAGGAGGAGTGATAAGATTGATGCGATTTCATCGATATTCTAAAATATTTTGTCTAGTCTTAAGTAGAAGATTTTAGAAAATGTTGTATTAAAATATAATACTATAGAATATCTAATTAGGAGGAATCTAGAGTATGTTTTTTTAGCAAGAATTCCGAGAGTTTAGAAATTTCTATATTTAGTTTCTCATGCTTATAAATAGGTATAACTATGATGTTGTCATGTAGGCTGAAAAAAAAATAGGAATGTCGCATCAATCCGAATCTTCCTCTTATCTTTAAAAATTTTCAACACCTATCTTAACCTAATAGTTAATTGTCTTAGTTTTTACTGCGAGGTTATGATTTCAAGATCAAAACTTACAAATTTGTGGGTAACTTGGATAAATTATTACATGTGGATGCTCATAGATGTATACGATGGCAGTATTGTGTTTGAATCTACATCGTCATCCACATGTGCAGACAACTAACGAAATATTTTCATATAAAATAACTTTTTGACAGTAAAAAATATTTTTTGGTTTTTTTTTACAGAAAAAAATTTATAATGCTCATAGTATTTTCAAAAAATATACTCTCTTAGGAATTCTACAATCATTTATTTAGAATGTTGAGCAGCAAATTGCTTACGATTTTAAAAATACAATCAACTTCTTTGACTTATAGATCTCGGATCCTTTCAGCGTTGGGCGAATATTATGAACAAAGCAAGTCCTTTTTTTTTTTCCGGCTTAAAAGCTGTCTACCATTTTATCAAGGGATTGGAGCATGAGTAGTTCTCAGCTATCTACCAAAGCCACCACCATTTCATTCCACTAACGCAATCAACTACATCTCATCTCATCTTCTTTAATTCAAAGATTAGTGAACTTCTCATCCACATTTCCTCCCATAGATTGCAAGGCACGAGGAAGTCAATTCCTGTACGTAAATGAGTAAAAAAGTGCCCCAGTTTTTAGAAGTAAAAGAACAATAGCTCAGGATAAGCTTCCAGTTGATTGGTGAAGATTACAGGCGATACAAAATGACTAGATTCACACTGAAGAGAAAGATTTTCTAGGAAAGGGAGAACATACTACGGCACAGACATAGAAATACAAATAAATAAGTGAATGTTCATGGAATACACATGAATTTTATATAGTAGGTGGGTAAAAAATCCCTGCAAGAGACATGACTTTAGGCCACGGTAACTCCCAAGCAGAAAGGACAAGCGTCCACATTGATTATAATACTTAAAGTGTGGTCGCCACTTTCAAATGTTCATTTAGTTGGGAATGCAGTCTATATAAAGTCTGGCCTGGAAGCTTATGGGTTACACACAAACACCCAGACATACATAAATATTAATAAGAGAGGAAGAATGGTATGCACCAATGTAAGAGCTTTGATATGCCTCTTCTTCATACTATCTGCGACATTTTTGAGCTCGGAGTCTCGGAGTTTGGAGCATAAGGACAAGCCAATTTGGGAGGGAGCTAAAAAGATCGTCTTTGCTGCTGATATACATGAGAGGAAGCTGGTGTTCAATCCAAAGCGCCTGAGCCCTGGAGGATCAGACCCACAACATCATTAGTTGATTCCAACTCTGCATCAAGCTTAGATCTTTCTAAATAGCTGATAGAGACGACTACATGATTCAAGCTTAGTTGAGCATATTTAAGCGTGGATCATGTATTCCTCTCAATCGTGGATTCCAAATCAAAATCATATATACAAGTCTTTTTGAGCAATGGAATCATTTTATAACCTTTGCTTGATTACTTAAGTGATAAGATTTTCCTTTTGAGAAAATTATATTAATGCTTTCATGACAAGACGGGATGGGAATGGCTTATGTTAGAAAATAAAATATACTACAAAACATCACATGAAAAGCAAAGTAGGTAGTGGAATATGCTGGTAATCAGTAATCATTTGTACAACTGAGTTTACAAAGAAAAAACAGGAGGGCGGAAATTCCTATTTAAGTTTAGCACAAGAAATACAAAACATTGTACTGCATGGTAACTTTTTTATTTTTTATTTTTCTAATTTTTCTTTAATCTCTTAAAAAAAAGTCATTTTTTAATGATCTTTGGTGTTATTATAATCACTTTTAATCTTCTTTATTATTATTAATAAAACAAAAATAGTTCACTTACATTGTTAAAAAATCCTCAAGAACAAATGTAAGATTATTTTAACTAAGATATTCTAAGAATAGCCCACCATACTGAATAATACATATCAATTAGGTTTAATTTGTTTCATAGCTTGAGATTTTCAAGTGAACACGAAGCCTTGTTAGAGTTTTCTGATAGTTGTTCCAAGTTGATCATGCTTAAAAAAAGAATTCACCTCAATGTGTTACATCTTCTTATGAAACACATAGTTACTTATCATTTAGTTTAGAGATAAGGCTTCTTTCTTGTATATATAGTGAATGTGAAGTTTAGATATGCTTAGCATCAATATAATTAGTTCTAAGAAAAAAACAATGTCAATTGTTAGCTTTGAATATATGCAAAAATTAGATATTGTTTGATGTTTCAAAAAATTTTCACTATTACAGCATTTTTTTAAACAGTTTTACCAAAGAAGGGCAAAATGGTCATTTTTTCATAAACAGCTGCTCTGCAGCTATCTTTACACAGCTGCACAAAACAGACATCCAGTTTTCCCGCAACAGTTTCCTGAGGCAGCGCAGTTGCAGCTGAAAAGCTGTGAAGCTGCAGCTGCGCCAAACAGACCCTTAATTGGATTATATTCAGGGTGGTAGAGTTTATCTCATCCAAATGTTCAGTTTGACAATGAGTGTAAATAAATCAGCTTCGGATTATTTTAATTTTAATTTTAAAATTTTCAATTCAATTATTGCAATAATATAACCACTTGGTGAAAGAAATTTCTAATATTGCATTAGTTTATAAGTTTGACCTCTTAAATCTCTGTTCAAACTTATTCGATTTTAAAAATAAATAATTTTTTTAATAAATAAATATCAAATTCATCAAGGAATTATTTACTTTAATCTTTATTAGAGGTCACCACTAAACCCTTTTTTTTTTTTTTTTGTTATAAAGAGAAATAATGGGCCATAATGAGCTTCAAATTTAGCTACGTTCAAATTTGGTGACCAAACTTTAGCTGGGATCTACCAATAAAAATATAGCTAAAATAAGTGCTCCCAATCACGAGGCATTGGTTTTGTAAATGCGCGAACATTACTGAAATGTCTCCCTAAACCAAATTAATTTAAAAGCCAAGCATGCTGACCTACCGCTTCTTCAGACAAATGATTGCTCCTGATGAAATGAAAGTGCATTATGTACGTAGGAATTAATGCTAATCACCTTTTATTTGCCACATAATGATGTTCCTCCTCTTTAATTAGCTTGATAATTGCACTTTACACGTGTTTCAGGGTCCCTTTTTTTGTTCGTTTAGGGTTTAGGTAAGGAAATGATTGGAGTTTTATGTTTAATCTAATGGTCAGTTTTAATTATATTTATTTGATTTGAGTAAATGATTAACAAGTTGTTTACAAAATTTTAAATTTATTCATTTTAGTTTTTGGTTTTTTTATATTTTATAATTGTACATTAAAAATATGTCTGCACGAATCTTAAAAAGATCTTACAACCGACGGATGAGATCATGTGGCACCACGGGCCCACCATGGACAACCTAAAAACTCATGTCTAGCCAACCGACATCTATAGGTGGGAGGACGATAATTCCAAGACGAACAAAATTCGACCACCCAGCTAAAGTCACTTGTACAAGACTCGCACTAAAGAAATTAACAATATTTCTCCAATAAGGTCAGGCTACAAGCGATTCCCTCGAGACTCCAAAGTATGGTTGTCTGGCCCATAAATGATCGGCAGGAACAGTCTATGGTTCCAAGATATATCCGGTCGAAAGCCGTTTTAGGCTCTTGACCCCATCTAGCCATAAGTCATCTCACTCTCAACCCCATCTGGTCGAAAGTCATTTCGAGCTTCTGGCCTCATTCGGCCGAAAGTCATCTCTGAATCCCAACCCCATCCGATCGGGCGTCATTTCAGACTTTCATCAGGACGGGTGCTATTTTAAGCTCACGACCCAATATTTATGTGCCCACCAAAATATCTTCCTCATATCTATTTACTCTAGGGGTACAGAATGTAATAGTACATCCACCTCACCTCATTCAAATTTGTGATGTGCTTACTAAAAGTTTTTGATGTGTTCAAGTATTGTTTGTTCTTTACTACCCTGAGGTCGTCAACCATGAACTGGTCACTTTTGTCCGGAAGTATCTACAGTTTTTAGGACATCAGAAGGCTTTTTTTAGCATAGTTTGCGAGCTCTTGAGCACCAAGGAAGGGCGTGCAAACCCTAAGGCAGATGAGATAGGGACCGAATGAAAGCCTGTGCTCTTACCTCCTTCGATTCCAAAGGGAGATACTGGAGGTAAGGGACCTCTGAGCCGACATGGCACAGGACGCCCTGAGGCAAAGCCTGAGGTCTAAAAGCTTTTGTTTCAACCTCAGCTTTTGCTTCCAACAAATACATCTTCGTAGAGGAAACCACTACAAAATCAGAATTGGAAGAGTATTAGGCCCATAAGAGGGAACCCCCAAAGCAGCGGATTGAAGCCAAGGTAGGACCACATGTCGTTATGCCTTTGGTTCTTTTTAAAATTCAGAGTCTTCAGCCTTTCTAATCATTTTCTTAAAATTCCCTTTTCCAAGGATCCCTTTTACTTAATTTGTTGGAAGTAAATGAAACACTAATCTTAAGGCATAACCTTAAGTTCCAACTAAAAATCTGAGAATAAATGAAACATAAAGGCTCAAGTAGTGTGAATGAAAAGGTTGGGTCTTATGTGTTAGGATGTGTGGAATGCAGAAGAATTGAATGAAGACACACTTAAACAATTCTTATGCATTCACTTATCTAATACTTAGAGTTTGATATTCACCCCAAATTAACAAAGCACTTCTTCTTTTTTACATTGTCTTTCTTAAAAAATTCGCTAACTAATCTCAGTTAAAGCAAACGACAAGGATGAAACAAGAGTGATAGAGGAATACTTTTTACCAAATTCTTGCTCCAAATTGTAATAGTGAGAATACTTAATAACCCAACAAGAATATCAAGTAACCAAATCAGAATATTGAGCAACAGAGTGAGGTAAAAAGGGGTTACCTTCCACAAGTTCTCAGCTAGGAGCGGAGAGGAAGCATGGAAGTATTGAAGGACTTTGTATGCTGCAATCTCGTAGTTGCCTTCTAAGCTAGCTCTAATCACGATTGGATCGCAAGGTTTTTTATCACGAAGGAATGAGTTTTGGTCACGATAAAGAGAGGAGGCGGGTGTTTGGTCATGAGGAAAGTGAGGCCGAATGAGGCTTTTGGTGTGGGAGAACTGGATCTTGTATGTCGGGCGTTCCAGAAAGAACGTTACGCGACATTGGGCTGGAGGAGGGTTTGCAATTGTGGAAAATCTTCATTTGGCAAATAATAACTCCTAATTAAACTTAATTAAGCAAGATCGAGTAGTTAATTTCAAAGATTGAAGTTTAAAATTACGAATCGTGTTATTGCATATTGATGTTATTCTTGGTATTATTTGGCGTTGCATTTCGATAGTATTGAGTTCTAAAAAGCGACGTATGGTTCATGGTGTTATTTGTAATTTTATTCTTGTAGTATTCATGTATTATTCAGCTGAACCGAAAAATCGGAGTTATTTAGGTTGTATTCTGTGGCGGATTCTGGTGTTATTGGGCTCAAAATTGCCCTGCGGGTGCAGCACGGTGTTATCCATGCAATTTAATTATCGAGGCGGTGTTATCCGCACGATAAAATCACGCAATGGTGTTATCCACGTGAGATTTTTGTGTTATTGCGATGTTATCCATGCGGAATTGGCCCAAACGGTGTTATTTGTGGTGTATTCTGATGAAACTTGGTTGCATTGAGGGGTTTTGTGGTGTTATCACGCGGTTTTGTGGTGTTATTGCCCTAGATTTGGCCTGAATCATACCCGATCCTAACTTAGGCTCCTTCCCACTTTAATTTGGCTTATGTAGATAAGGTATGAGGCAACCAGCGTCTTGGTTCATGAGAAGACCCTCTATTTCCTTGATTTTAAATTTTGTGCATTGATTTTCATGCAATTTGCTCTTGCGTAGAACCACGGTAATATGAGTGTACTTCGTAGGTAAAATTGATGTTCCGGACAAGTTTGTCAACAGGCGAGCCAATTTAAGTGGTAATTCCATAGTGAGAGTTTTCAATTTGTTTGAATTTAATATTGATGTCAATTAGTGAATTGTGAGTGATTTACAGTGTATATGTGTGTTGTAAGTATATGTGAATGTGTAGTGTAAAATATATGGTGTGAGCATGGCCAAGCCATAAAGGGCTTCTCTAAGGCTTTTAAATCCTGTGGGAACTCATTTTTTTGGTACCTCCACATGTTGGTCCTTAGCCCTTGTAACTAAGAGTCGAGTGCTTGGGACGACTCATGTGAAGGTTTTCACAAAAATGTGTCAAGAAGTGGTTTGAAGTTCTATGTAAGGTGGTTTTCATTACTAGTCATCTAGGATGGTCAATAAGAGTGTCCTTAGGCTAAATCCTAGGATCTAGGAGAAAGAACCAATACCTTACCTAAAATGAGGTCAACTGCCTCAAGTATAGTTTTATAGAAACCTGACAAAATTCTCGGGTTAATAGGTCCCCCCCTTTTTTTCTTAGAATTACAAGTGACATATTTAAATCCCCTCCCACTAACCAATTTCCATTCATATTTAGACTCAAGTTGATCAACTCATCCAACAGTTCCAACCTAGCAGAATACAAAATATATAGTGCTAGCATAAACCAAGGTAGCAAACCCCTTGAATAAATCTTTTTCAACAGATACATATAAATACTGTTGTTCATTTTTCAACACAACCACCTCTATGTCTCTTTAGGAAAGAACCATATTTTATTGGAGATATTACTCATGCATTCAAAGTGTCTACACATTTATCTAATTTCTTATAAGTAAGACTTACAAATGGCTCCAATATAGCAAAACATCATAGCTTACTGAACCTTATTAAGTGCATAAGTTTATTAAGGGAATTCGTGTTAGATATTTCCCTAATGTTCCAAATAAGGATGTTAAGCATGTGTAAGAGCCTTACCCCTCCAAGAAAATCTAATGAGGTGAGCTTTTCTATCACCATCAGAATAATATTGGAAATTGATGCGCCCCTAGCGTGTGCTATTTTTCTGCGTGTTTTATGTCTATTTATATCCCCGGTATAGTGCCAAAAACTTGACCCGTCCCAAAATTACGCAGTAATTTAGTTTTCAAAAATATGGTCAATAACTTGACCCAATTTATATCAAGTAATTATTGTGAAAAATTGAAATGTTATATAAAATATATAGAATAGTTCACTCTATAGTGGTTCTACGCAAGTGCACATATCGCTTCAAGTAATATAGAGTTTTCTTTAAAAACCCTAGTATCGATCCTACATAGAAGCGCAGTAAAAAATCCTTTAGGCTAATTCTAGTCTACTACTATGAAGTCTTAATTTGGAAGATGGAAATTCTTATGATAATAACATAAATCACAATATTCAAAACTATAAAAGTTAAAGTAAGAAAAATAAGTTAAAATAGGTTTAATGTATGCTAACAAAAAGAACTAAGTTTATTAAACTAATTTCTAAACTTCAAAGTTAAATTTACTAAGACTAACAAAGTTTTGTGACGAAGAGTTCAATTTTAAGAAAACTTCCTTCCCTTTTACAATGAGTATATGGATTGTGATGAAATTAAAATCATTTAAAAATATATAAAAATTATTTTGTGTAAAATAAGAGAAATCATATTCTTTACCCTCTTATGAGTGCTATAAAGAACATTGACTAATCTAGAGTTTGGTTTCTAATTCTGTGGTTAGGCTGGGAGGATACCGGCTACCACGCCAAAGCTCCCACTACTCCATCATATGAGGGCTAACAATTTTGCATCAGCTTTCAATCAACTAGACCAAATTGGGGATTTTAATCTGTCACCTTAAAATCTCCAATTCTACATCCAATAAAGTATATTTCCCTATTTATTTTCACCAAATTCAATGGATGACATACTCTCCCATGAAATCAAATGTAACTCTCCCCATGTTGTAGAAATCATAGCCCTTTTAGAACATATTTTTCTCAACAAATTTGAACATTTCAATTGATCAGATCGAAAGGTAAATGAAGATCGGAGTTCAAATCATCACAAATTATTGACATTTAAAACTGTATAAAATAAAATCAATTCTTCATAAAACCATATCTCAAAGTAGGGAGAAGGATAAAGAAAACTACTCAGAATTCATGAGAAAGATACGACAAAACACAAATTTCATATATAAAAGCAAGTTTAGAAAATTTAAAAAAAAAGGAACACAATTTATCTCACAATCCTTCCCTAGAAAATCCCTAAAAGTTCTCTTCAAGCACTTTCCCTCTTTACAAGTACTCTCAATTCTCTCCTAGAAATGTAATGAAGAAGAAATTTGTCAATTTCCCTCTCCTCTTACAATCTTTGAAGAAAATCTCCAAGCCTTTCCTCTCACTCTCAAGCCACACACGTACACGCACACACACACAAAACTCAAGCCCCCAGAAACTCCTCTTCAAGCCCTTGACTTCCCTCTCTTTTATAAAATGTTTCCTCCCTTTAAAAGAATTCAAATTTCTTCCAAAATTCTATCCAAAAGTCAACTCTTTCGAATTCAACAAACATGTCCATTGATCCAAGAGACATATCCCTTCATAAAAGAACCTTCCAAAGTGTCTAGATGAATTGAATCACTCCAAGGGGTCTTTAGAACTAATGTCCTTTTAAAAATTCACCTAAAATTTATCCTGAACTGCCTTAGACCGCCACAAGTTCTCTGAATTTTGGCGCATCACGCTCCACTCTGCAGTAGCTCCACTATTTTGCTATGTTTGGCTCTGTTTTAGCTCTGTTTTTCCCTGTTTCAGTTGTGTTTTGCTCCTAATAGATGTACCTACAACATAAGCATGAAAACAACATTTATTTAAAGTGTAATTTCATTCAAAAATATGTGAGAAATGTAAATTAGATTAAACATAGAAAGACATATAGAAATGTGTCAAGTCAAAATTTTCTTTCTTGCTCATTTTTACTCCAATTTGCACCATTTTTGTTTTATTTTCTCCAAAATTTCATTTCTTGTACATAAAACCAAAAATATACAAAATACTGTCCTTTAAAGTGTAATATCATTAAAAATCATTAAAACTGAGCATAAATTATATATGAAAAAGTAGGTAATTTTTAAGCGTGTCAGAAATCTTGTTCAATAATATTACTCGCCTCTAGATGTTTAAGCTCCTATTTTCCCTCTTTTTCCTCCTACTCTTTTGGATACATTCCTCCTTCAAATCTTGTTAGTCATAGCCAGTGCATCCTCCATAGGTGTACAACTTGCATCTTCCCTCCACCTTCAGGATAAACAATTGCCTCTGGTGCAATTGAAACCCTTCCTCCTCAAAATGGACCAATTCTATAGTAGGTACAGCCTCCTCCCCAACTCTCTCCACAACCTCTTCCAAAAGGTTATCACTGTTGTCCTCCCTTGTGATATGGGCCACATTCTCTCCATCCTTATTAAGTTCCTTTTTCAAATTTTTTCAATTCCCTATTATGAGCATTTACCTCATCTTCCTCATACATATTTGGTGGAGGTTTTTTAAATTCTAGATGAAGAACATAAAAATTTTCCACCGGATGTCCATACATGTGGTAGTTAGAACAATAATGATGGCATTGCTCAACCACCAACTTTTGTCAATACCCATTATGTGTAGAGCCAATCCAAACTTCATCCACCATAGTCAGTGTAATTTCCTTTTCTAGCAAGACTCTTGCCACAGATGGCCTAGTTAGATTGAAGGCTAGACTATCCAACTTCATTGGCCTTTCAAGGATTGCTCCTAATGAAAATAGAATCTCATGATTTAATAGATGTAATTTTAGTCATAGAAATCTGAACCAAATGGGAAATATCAGAGGCTCCATTTGTGGGTCAAGGCTCACCGAACAATTCAATTTTCATTCACTTGTTTTCTTATTTCCAAATACTTTTTTGCAAAAAAATTATGTGTATTCCTCCTCCCTACTTAACTGAATAAGTATACGACGCCCATCTAATAGTCCAACTTTCCAATCACCTAGTAACTTCAAACCATCAAAAGCCTTCTTGATAAGCTCCATTTATTTATGGCCGTTAATAAATTTACCAACTAACACATATTTACAACTTCCTGTAAGATTGTTAGTGTCCACATCAGAAAGAAAAAGAGCTAGCTTACCACTTTTCTGACTGGTTTTACGCACAAATTGTTGCTTCATGGTAAGCTTGGGGAAAGACATAATACTTAGAATTAACAGCCACCAAAGCTCCAGCTCCCTAGCAGAGCAAAGTTTTGGCACCATTATATATATATATATATATATCCAAAAATATATATTTACATCTTTCTTTGTCCAGTTATAGTCATTTAGCTAGAAAGCAAGAATTTCACAAAAGTGTCGGTTGCAGCCTTAGCTGAGACATTTCCCTTCTAGGACAACCACTTGTATATCACTTTTCCTCATATCCTAACTTTGTCCACTCTATTCATTTCAAAGTACATGTGGGAGATCAAAAACTCCTCTCAAACGGCTAAAACGTGGCCCAGAACAATATTTGCTGGTCCTGAAGAACAAATTTATGAGCCTAGATAGTGGCTAATTCTTCCTCCAATTTTTCTACCTGTGCATCTTGAAGCTGAGAGGTGACAACATCTTAAGCTGACGGAACCTCAGCGTCATGAAGTCAGAGCTCAATCGAGTCAAACAACTCTGACACACATATCACTCCTCTAAATCAATTGTCATGCATGTCAAATCAGCCTCGAGTGGTCCTCCAAAATGCAAAGAGCCTTCGGCGGACCACAGGCCCGTTGCAACACTGGCTTGAGTATCGTCTCGTTCATCAAGTGGTGGAGTGTTTGCCCCCTCACCCAAAGTGAGGCCCCTTAATCCTATTCATGTCTGAAGCAATGAAGGAGTATGCTTCTTCCCCAGTCTTCTATTCCACCAGCGAAATAAGGGTGACAGATTTGGAAACAACCGCTAAGGAAGGGTCGAGGATGACGGTCCTTTGTGGGTATCAACCCAAAAACATGCTCTTGATCTTAGGAATTAAGGGAAGAATATATTGTCCTGCCTGCTTATCGTCCAGTCAGATTTTTACCATCACCTGATGCTTTTTCAGAAGAAAACCAACCTCTCTCACTGAAGTCCTCTCTCCATTGAATAAATCTAATGATCCCACTTCACCCACCGGTTTGGAAATTTTATTCTCAGATTCTATAGGTTTGTAGGGTCGTCCACCCTTAAGAGTAGTCTTAGCCCTCTTTTTTTCTTCATGAAACACCATAGCTCGAGCATCCTCACTAAATTTAACTGATTTGAGGATCTGCCCACCCTCCATAATCAAAGCAACACAAGAGAAAGATGAGAGATTAGTCCAAGGAAATGTGTGAATGAAGAGTCCCACTTATCACTTTAGTTATTTATGAGGGCCCTAGCACAAAAATCCATAGATAGTCAATTATTACTCATTTAATAGTCATGAATACAATTAATAATTTTTGAAAAGCAAATTCTTTTTTTTCTTATCAAAGCTATCAATGTCAAAAAGCAAAGGAATCGGCGAGCATAAATATGTACATAAAAATATGTTAATATGAATCTTAAATGGATCTGACGGCCGACATATTAGATGATGTGGCACCACGGGGACCATCAAGACAACCAATGCCGACACCTACAAGTCGAGAGGAAGAAATCCCAAGACGGACAGAATTCAACCGCCCTTATAAAATTCATCACTACAAGACTCAGCGGACCAAATTAACAACGTTTTTCCAACCAGGTCGGGCTGCAAGCAATTCCCTCGAGACTCCAGCGTATAGCCGTCCATCCCATAAAAGCCAGGTAGGAAGCGTTAAGGGTTCTTGAATCTATCTGATTGAAATTCATTTTTGGCTCCCTGCCCTATCCGGTAGGATGTCATCTTAGACTCTTAAACCCATCAGGTTGGGTTCCATTTCAAGCACTCAACCCAATATTTATGTGATGACCAAAATACTCCCATCATACATATTTACTTTAGGGTACATAATGTAATTGCACACCCTCATTCCTATAAATAGGGGTTCATTTCAAGAATAAAGGTTAAGCAATTATAGTGTTCATTACTCAGCTTTGTGCCCTCTCTTCTTTCCTGACGTGCCCTAATCCTTCAGCGCATCTCTCGTAAAGATTTGAACTCAACAATAATAATCAATTTAGTTGACTTTCAACCCCAAATTTTAAACAAATATGATATAATATAAGACACAATCAGTATTAAAAATAATTAAATATTCACATGTATTAACATACAAAAACATATATTTTTTAAAAACTAAAAAATATATAATAATTACTTAAATTAAATAAATATTAAATACATATAATTAAATTGGAAGATTTACATATATACCATTAATTCTGATGGATTTACAAATCTAACACCAAAACTTCAACTTTTACACATATCACCTTATTGTATGAAAATTGTATTTTACTTTTCTTCCAAGTTAAAGTCATGGTATTTCTGATGTGATATAGAAGAATCTTATGGTATAAATATATATAAAAAAAGTATGATTTAAGTATAAAATTTGTTATTAAATACACATATTTCAATTATTTTCTTGAAAAATAAAAATTTCCTATTTTTTGACTCCATCATCACTATTTCCTTTCACAAATATCTTTCATTTATTTATTTATTAGCACTATTACAGCACATCCACTCCCTGTCTAACTTTTGTACGTACGAAATCTTGCATGCAACAAATATTGCGAATTTCACTTTTATTAATTATCAGTGCACTATAACGCCTAATTTGGAAGGAGGCACATAGTGCAGCACTTTGCCGTGCTCTCACCTACACCATAAAATCCTGAATAAAAAACATGCAGATATAGCCATGCCTCCAATGGCGTGCTCTCTTACTGTGCAGAAAACAGTGCTTGCCGACACCAAGTAATCGTTCAGAAGTTTTCAGCCATGGAAAGCTCATTTGTCGGCAATTTATACAATATTTCTGTGCTTGGAGCTTTGAAACTGTACGTGGGAAAAGATGGTTAACAGAAGATTGGCTTAATATATTAGGCTTAGTGATCACTGGGAGAAGTAATGGTAGTGAGGGTAGTAAATGAAGGCTATTTCTTTATTGCCGTCCTTATTTTTGGGCCTGCTCCCACACTATGTACTATATTGAAGCGATGAAGCTAATCTTTTCACGTTCATTAACAAACATGTTGCTTACTTAATTCGCGTGTTAACTAAGTTCTTACATCCGTACAAAAGGGTGCAAGTGCTACAACCCCTCCAGCAAAAAATTATCATTTGATGACTTCACCTACCCATGACTTTCTACACTCACTTCATCCTCACAACCTTCTTTCTCATCTCCTCAAAATACATCATCTCTCTCCAAAACCCACTCTATGATCACTCATTTGCAAACAGGCCTCCTCAAACCCATTCAAAAGCCTAATCTTTTACACAAACTTCAACCCATATCAAACCCCACATGTTATACCCAAGCAACCAAAATTGTCCTTTAGCATCAAGCTATGCCTGAGGAGTTTCATGTGCTTCAAACACAAGAAACCTGGACACTTGTCCCTCCTCCATTCAAAACACGGATTCTTGGTTCTCGTTGGACTTACACAATCAAACTAAATTTTCATGGCACATTAGCCCGTTATATAAGGCATGATTGAGTTGTCTGAGGCTACAACCAAGAGCTTGGCATAAACTATATTGGAACCTGCAGTCTGGTGATAACAAAGATATCCACAATTTGTATACTTTTGATGACCGTTTTGCATCATCAATGGGAAGTACTTCATTTTGATGAGTTGAATACAATTGTACATGGCAACCTTACCAAAACTATATACATGTGCCAACCTCTAGGTTTCATTGATCCATAACTCCCAGAGTATGTGTGTCTACTTTAAAATGTTCTCTATGGTCTCAAACAAGCATTGAGATAGCGTTCCATATCAAATTTTGCAAAGTGTTGGAATGGATGATTATAAATTGTTAAGCATTGCATTTCTTCTCAAGAAACCTGTAACTATTGAAACTAACAAGTCATTTCGCAATCCCACACTTTATTGCTAGCTTACAGGCTCTGTCCAATATCTTACCATCATCAGATCGAACATCTTATTAGTTGTAAATAAATTATTCCAGCAAATGCATTCACCAACGGATCATCACTATCAGCTTCTGACTTGCCTACTCAAGTAACTTAACGGCACACAACAATTTGGTTTGTAGCTTCCAATGGGTGATCTACAACTTCACACAAATGTCGATGCTGATTGGATAAGTGATCCCACCACCAAAAAGTCTACCACAGGTTTCTATACATATTTGTGGAGTGATTCTATTTCGTGGGACCATCAAGAAGCAAAATAAAGTAGCTTAGTCCTCTACAGAGGTGGAGTATTGGGCTCTAGCTACGGCCACAACTCATGTTTTATTGTTAAGATGCCCTGCAATAGAATTTGGTGTGAATCTTCCCAAACCTACACCAATTTACTGTGATAACATATCAACTATGTTAATTGTGAATAATCCAGTCTTTTATGCAAAGAAAATAAATATATAAATAGATTATCACTTCCTAAAACAACACATTGAGATGCATCAAATTCAACTCCATTACATCAGCTCGATGAACGAACCTACAAATATTCTCAGAAAAGTGCTACCTGATACACCAAAATAATATGTAGTTTTAAGTATATATTTTATGCTTATTTTTTGTGATATTGCACTTTGAAGAAGAGTAATTTCATTTTTTTGTTGCAAGTATATCAATTTTAGGTATTTAGAGCAACAGTAGCAAAAAGAACGAAATTTGGAGTCAAAATATCAAATTTTGGGATTCTGACACAAGATGCGCCAACATACAGAGAACTGCCGCATGATGCGTCAAAAGCCAGAACTGTGCGGTCTTCAGCAAACTGGCGCAAGATGTGTCATTTGACATAGAGCTGGCGCAAGATGCGCCAGAGACGACTTTTTGCGGATTAAGATAGTTTGAGACGAATTTTGCGTGAATTTTCAAAGGGACACTTGTTCTAAAAATCCCTTGGAGTGATTCAATGCATCTAGACACTTTGGAAGTTTCTTTTATGAAGAGATCTGTCTCTTAGATCAATGGACATGTCTTTTGAACTCAAAAGAGTTGACTTTTAGAAAGAACTTTGGAGGGAATTTTGAATTCTTTTTGGAGGGAGGCAACCTTTTATAAAAGAGAGGGAAGTTTAGGGCTTGAAGAGAGGGAGTGTGTGGCATAGAAGAGAGTTTGAGTGGCGTGTAAAGGGGGGCGAAAATAAGAGATAGAGAGAGAGACAAGTCAAGGGCTTGGAGATTTTCTTCAATGACATGAAAGGCAAGAGGAAGAGATAGAGAGAGAAAGTCAAGGGCTTGGAGATTTTCTTCTAGGGTTAAGAGATAGAGAGAGAAAGTTAAGGGCTTGGAGATTGTCTTCTAGGGTTGTAAGAGGAGAGGGGAAGGTAAGAGATTTCTTCTTCATTACACTTCTAAGAGAGAATTGAGAGTGCTTGTAAAGAGAGAGGCTTAAAGAGAACTTCTAAAGATTTTCTTGGGAAGGATTGTGAGATAAGTTGTCTTTTTTTTATCAACTTATTTTTATATATGAAATCTGTGTTTTATCATATCCTTCTCATGAATTCTAAGTAGTCTTATTTATCATTCTCTCTACTTTGAGATATGGTTTTGTGAAGAATTGATTTTGTTTTATACGATTTTAAATGTCAATAATTTGTGATGATTTGAACTCTGCTCTTCATTAGCTTTTTGATCTGATAATTTGAAATGTTAAAATGTGTCGAGAAACATATGTTTCGAAAAAGCTATGATTTCTACAATATGGGGAGAATCACATTTGATTTCATGGGAGAGTATTTCATTCATGGGGTTGAGTGCAAATAAATAGGGAGAATGTTAGCCTTGAGGTGAGGGAGTAGTGGGAGCTCTAGAGTGTCAGCCGGTATCCTCCTAGCCTAACCATGGAATTAAGACCAAACTCTGGATTAGTCAATTTCTTTATGCACACGAAAGAGATTAAAGAATAGAGTTGTTCCTATTTGGCACAAAACAGTTTATATATATAAATTCAAATGATTTTAATTTCTTTACAATCTATATACTTATTATAAAGGGGAATGATGCTTTCTTAAATTTGAACTTTCCGTCACAAAACCTTAATTTAATTTTTGTAAAATTTACTTTTGAAAGTTTAGAATTCAGTTTAGTTAATTTTTTCTTTCAACTGCATTTTAATTATCATTCGCTCTAGTATTTTATATTCAAATTTCACACTCACTTTTAGTAATTTTAAAAATTGTACTTTAAATTATAAACTTAATAATTTACTTATAGGAATTTCCAACTTCTCTGTGAGATCGATATCTAAGACTCCATTAGAGCCCTTTATTACTTGAGTGATACATATACTTGCGTTATTTTTAAAGGGCATTTGGCAGTTTAATGATTTTGAAAAGATAAAACTATTTTCACTGAAGTTATTTTTGTTGGGATTAGTTTGCATATTTGTTATTGTATCTGCCGTGTGTATTTTGTAATATTGAAAAATATTTACAAAATTAATACACTAAATCCACCCGCATCACTACCCAAGAACACATTTATATAATTTTGAACCAAGCTAATGGTTCACTCGAGTAAACATCGACTTATCGGGGAGTAATAACCAATTTTTTACATTACCTAGGTGCTCTTCCTTCTTGTCCTACTCTCCACTTTCTACCTGATGCTTGTAGCTGGAGTATAGGAAAATCACTAAATTTTTAATCTCCGTCCAAAATTCTATTTGTTTTCTATATATACTACATTGTATTCAGCAAGTGTCTTTGATGAATAAAAGCCCATTTTTAATCCCATTTGTGTCTCTAGCTTTTCTTCAAGAATCCCATCTTTTTTACATAGAAAAAGTATTAAAAAAAGTTAAAATTATTTTTTATCTGTATCGAGTGACTAATACATACACTTATATGTAAAAATGAGGAGAAAAAATAAATACATGTGTATACAAGGATAGGTGACTTTGTAGCAGATAATATAGTTATTCATGTAGTCTATTATATAGCTTATTACTCCCTGCTCAAGATGGATGTTAGAGAATTTTTATGGACATCTTAGGCATGAGTGTTGATAAACAACCGTGAGGTAAGGATTTGTTGAATATGTTAGTAAGTTGATCATTTGTCCAAACAGACATAACTTGATTGTTTCTTTTATTATTTTGTCTTGAGGAGTGAGTCAATTTCAATGTATTTTATCGATTCATGAAAAGAGAGACAAGCAATTATATAAATAGTGGCTTGGTTGCCACAAAATGCAATAACTAGATGGTATATTCTTACCTTAAAATTTTGTAGTAATTGAGTCACCAAAAATAGCTCGCTGGTCATTGCTACTACCCTGTATTCATGCTCTGCATATAGTTTTGACATTGTGTTTTGCTTAATGGCCTTCCAAGAGACCAAAGAGTCTCTAAGAAAAATATATTTTCCAAAGATTGATTTCTTGTGCCATTATTTATATTCCCCCAATAAGCATTAATAAAAGCTTTTAATTGTAGGTTAGATGAATTTGAAAAGTAAATGTCTTATCCTAGTGAAGATATGATGTATCATAGTAGATAATAGATCATTGCAAAGTGATGGTTCAGTATTGGCTAAGCTTGTGAATGATAAAAGTTATATCTAGTATTGATAAGATAAGGTAAAGTAAACAATCCATGAGATGCATACTATGATGAAGGTAGTGAATCTCCATCTAAAGCATTGAAATGTATCTGAGGATTCATGATAATTTTGTTGGTTTACAGCCAAACATACTTGAATCTTCTAAGAGTTATAAGCATGGTACTTTTGTGAGAGAATAATGCCTTTATAATATCATGCAAACTCAAGTCCCACAAAAAAAATTGTAAAATTTTATGATCGTTTAAGTTGAATTGTGAATGTAGAGTGTCATTAGTAATGTCAATAGCTTGCTATACGATCCAACAATGATAACTTTGTCAACATAGATAAGAAAAAAAATTAAATCAGGGCCAAAGCCTTTTATGAATAAGTAATAATCTAATTTTGATAGATTAAATTCACATTTGATAAGGTATTGAAAAAGCTTAAAATCCATTTCCAAGTAGCTTTTTTTAATCCATATAGATATATTATATGTAAGTAAAAATTAGTTGCTATGGATTATTATGTGTGGCTTCTTCTCCTCCGTTGGTGCAATCAAGGAAAATTTACATGTAAACTTATTCAAGAGTTTCTCTATGGAGAAAAACATTATTATTGTCTTATTGGTTTAAAATCCAATGTTGAATAGCTGCAAGGTCTACAAGAATTTTGATAGTAGCTATCATAAAAAGGGGAGAGAAAATATGTTCATAAAGTATTATTATTTGTTGATTATATCCTTTTGCAACCAGACGAGTTCTATAATTATTAAATGATCAATCATAATGATACTTTATTTTAATTTATATGTTCATTTACTTCCAATAACATCTTTGTAAGAAGGAAGATGTGTTTTTTCTAGCTTTCATTGACCTCGAAGGTGTTAAGTTCTTCTATAGTGTATTACCATTCAAGTATTTTAGCAGCTTGATGATAGTATCAAGGTTCAAAGTTGGACGAGATATTTAAAAGACAATTCTTATTTGAATGTGATGTAATATTTTAGGATATATAGTTGCAAAGAGAATATTTATTTTATGTGTGATGCCCAAAAAAGAAAAAAGATTATTATATCTATGAGCTCATGCAATACATACATGATTTATTGATAAATTTATCAATATAAGTTGATAATGATATGTTATTTAATATGATTTAATTATTATACTAACATTTTATAGGTAGTTTATACAATATCAATCAATATGATGTTTATATTATGTACTAAACAAGCTTCAACATTTATCAAATTAAAGTTAGGTCTTTGCTTACTTGGATATGGGATAAAATAGAATCTATCAAGAAGACTAAAGTGCAAATTATAATTCATTATGGGTAATTTGGTTTGCCGTGAAAAGAGTACATTGCATCACATTTGTAAAATTTTAAGAAATGTGAGTGTCTAGTCAAAGAGAGTTTAAAATACAATGTTAAGTTACAAGACATTTGAAATGAATTCTATAGATTATTTTTATTGTATTTAGAATTTGCTAGGTTTTGATGAATTTTAAATATGTTACTTTTTGAAATAGTGTTGCTTCTTGTTGTCAATGCCACATGTCTGCTCGTTAGCCTTATGTCTTTCAATCAATGTAGGTTGGCTACCATTGCTTCCTATGCTGCCTTTCACCATTGCTACTAGCCCTTTGCCATGGATAACCACCCTCCTCCCATTGTTGCCCCTCTGTCACCACAACTAACCACCAACCTCACATTGCCAACTGCCTCCACCCTTGTCTCCCTCTTCCTTGACCACCTATTTGTTAAGTGTACAATAATTTTTTTTAACTAAATAAAAAGATATAAAGTTTTACAATTAATTTAGATTCAATCAATCAACTTTGAAGTATTCAAACGATAATAGATTACTGTTACCTTGCATTCATTTTACAATTCATTCTTTTTTTAGCAAACCAAGTAGGTCACAACTTATTTGTTTAAGGATAGGTTTTATGATAGACATTTAAGATCATATATAAAAATATTTTAATTAGAGAGAGATGAAAATAATGACTTCAAATGTTCTAATCAATTTTATTTATAATTTTGCAATTTAAAATTTTTATTAATATTTTAAAATGAAGATAAAAAATTACTTAATAATATTCGTAGAAATGATAATTCAACTCTTTATTCAAAAATATAAAAAATAGAAAATTATTAATTACATACTCTAGTATATCATATTTTTTATTATATTTACAGTCATACAATTGATCAATCAGTATAGTTCAAAGTGTATTGTATGATCTAAGTTGAATTAGTCATTAAATTTGCCATTAAAATAATTAAAATCTTGGTTCTTCCCTTTAAAGTTCAAAAATGTGAACTAGTGGGAAGAAAAATGACAGTTTACTTATTGATTTGAATTAGAAGTGTGGTTGCCTCTTCATTGCCCACTAAGAAGAAATTATGTGTAAATAGTTTATTTACCTCCTCATGGAGTCAGACTACAAAAACGTAGCTTAAGATAGTAAGATTTATTGAGGATTCTAGGGCCAAGTTAGGCAAGGCATGAACATAGGTCAAGACTGACCAAACTATTTAAATTCTTATCTTACATCATTGTTATAGTTTAGTTTACTTTCCTGTATAACTATTTTGACTGTTATATATATGCTTTCATATTTTTGTGATGAGTACTTAGTTAAATATACTTTTGCCAAGATGCTGAGTAAATATTGTCATTGTTTGAGAAGGAAGATTTCTATCAGTACAACTTAATTTGGAATCCATTAAAATTAAAATTCATTTTTAAAAGGGGTAAGTGATTGCAATTCTCCAGAAATAGGCAATAAAATTTCGTTAACTAATATATTTTCTATTTTTATTATCATTGGGGTTTCAATAGAACTTTCTTCAAGAGTAGAAATGATTATTTTTAGAATGGAAGAAGTTAAATTTTATGAACCATAGGAAGAGTTATTGAGTTTTAAAGAGTAAATATTCATTCTACATCACCTTTAAAAGTTTGAAATATCTAATCAAGTTCTTGATTAACCATTTGACTAAGTGCTACAGCATCATGAAGAGTCCAAATTCACCAAAAGTTATTTTGATTGACCAGGCAAATTTATTAGTAGACATATACAAACCCAAGAAATTGGTTTCAATAAGAGAAGCGATGTTGTTGCAACTATTATTTGTGTATTAGAGAATAATGTATCCAAAGCTTTAACAACATAATTTTAATTTATTATCCTGGTAAAAAAAATCATAACTAATCAATTGAAGTTATAATTTAGTAGCTTGTAAAGTTTAACATTTGATAGATATATACTAGGATTTAGTGATATATTAAAGTATAAAAATCAATGTATAGGCTGAATTTAAGTAACTCCAAAGGGTATTTTGTCCAATTTAGATGTCATCCGTATCTCACACGTGCTAAAATGGAGGCATTTAAACTTCTTGGTTTAAGGGCTATTTGAATTAATACCATATGTATAATATTATAGTTTTGCATATAAGTTAGCAAATCATCATTAGCTAGCAATCAAATTAACTTCTCGTAACTATCTATTGTGTTTGATTATTCCATTAGCATAATAGAGGGATTAACTTTAATTTTATAAAATAGAAATTCTCTGCTTTTAAAATAGCCTTAATTTAGAGCTTTGTATATGGAGCATTCAAGTAATTCCAACCCATTGAGGAAGTTCTAGAAATAGAAGAAATAGTTAAACTAGCTGCCATTCAAAAGATCATGAATTCAGTCTTTAAATAATAATAATAATAATGATGGCATATTCATGCTTATGCAAGTAGACTAAATATTACCATATAAAAAAAAGGCTAGAAAATAATTTAAACCAATTCTTAACTCTTACAATCACTCTCATTGCGACGAGAAATTATTGCGTACGGGCACCGCACGCATCTCTGCATGCGGTGTCCGATCCAGACCGGTGATCTACGGTCAGGATTATTTCAGTTTTTTTAATTAAAAAAAATTTTTTAGGTGGGGCCCACCAAAATACATCATGACCGTAAATAAGATGATTTACGGTCCAGATCGGACACCGCACGCAAGCCGTATGGAATAATTTTTCCGTTGCGACAAGGTCAAACTTCAGATTTCTTTTCCTTATATATGATTATATGTTACTATCATGACATTCAATTATAAGATAAGATAATCAAGCCAATAATTTATTTAATTCATTACTTGATCCAACTGTACTGTTATAAGCTTACTACATGAGCCATTAATCTCTGTTCTCAAAAGTACTCATTAATTTAAACTCATCTGGCAGTTCAAATATTTTCAATATTTGAAACAGCTTATATTAAAAAAAATGACAGTTTTTAACCGCATCAAAATAGAAAGTAAAACGCTGGTTGGTTGACTGAAAGTTTACTCATGATAGTTGCTTGCCTTAGAAAATCACAATGAAAATGTGAATTACTTCTGATTCATTTTCTATTTATGTTACTCCTTACAGTGATCAGAACAAAATCAACAAGAAACAAGTATATATATATAACTCTTCCTCTCCCTCTCCTCCCAACTTACATCTACAATACAAGGCGAGAGTTCACAATACTTTGGTGAGGGAAAATCAAACATATTATAGCTAAAACAAACAAAAATCAATCAAAGTAAGAAATATGAAAAAGCTGTAGAGTGAAAAGAAAAAGTACAGCTTAGCCGAAGCGTTTCTTAAATAAAGCATGCCTCTTGGATGGATCCTTGGGTTTAGTCTTTGTCTGGCCCTGCGCTGTCTTCTTGCCATGCCCCGTACTGCCAAAAACAGACGCATCATGAAAAGCACTTAAATTATTTTCCAAAATGGGTTAGTTCATGTGCTGAATAAGAAATAATGATAGAGGGATGATTAAACAAGCATAATTGGAATTAGAAGCCATATCATAGAAATAATACAAAAAAAAATCTGCAAAATTAAATATCAGATATAATTAGAGAGCAATTCATCATAGTTTCCCATTTTTTTTTTATTGAAATCAGGAGCACTAAAAAAGCCAATATCAAATTGTGCAGATGTAATCAAACAAAGGACAATATATTTTAGTAGAAGGCCTCACATTGGTATAATGATGTGATTCCCCTAGAATAAGACGGTTGGACTTGCACCACTCTTAAGAAAAATCAAACGTCAAATTGTACTCACAAGATTGAAATTAAAAAGAGAAATTTTGTTAAAATATATATGCTAATTACATGTCTAGCAACAATTTTTTAATAGTCTTTATCTCCTATTCTAGTACATATGATTGGCATGAGATACAGTTTAATGCACATTTAAATTCAAATCCTAGAAGGTCAAAACAAGATCAGCTTTCTTTTAATTTTAAATCACAACTCCATCCAACGGCCACTGCAAATCAATTAGCGATCCCAACAACCACACGAAATACAAGAGAGGATGCAAAAAAATACGAACCTGAAAGAGCCGGCTCACTTAAGCAAGAACATAAACCATATTCTAATACCACAATCAAGAGAAAGCAGGCAATTGATGTGAAGTAACAAAACCACAAAAGCTACGCCACATAAATCGCAACAACAACAACACCCTTTACAGCCAAAGGAATCGACCAGGATACAAGCTAAACACCACCCAATTCCAAAATCATAAAAACAACACAACTGCCGAAACCCTACAACAATTATGCTAGTTAGTTTGTCTATTTTGTAATGAATTCCATCAATAGAAGCCAAAATCATTAAACGTAAAGAATTGCAAAGAAAAACAGCTAAAATAATCTACATGTTGAAAAAATGGCATACTTCAATTTTTTTTTTTTTTAACAGCAGAGAATATGGTGTTTTCAACCAAGGATAAGAATACTATATTAAGGGGGTGTTTGGCTGCGACTTGATTTAATGTTAAACAGGATTTATCAAATCATTTTAAATCCGGATTTAACAAACACGACGAGCGACGCCCGTAAATCACCTCATAGATGGATTTAATAAATCCGAATTTACGTAGTTTATTTCACGGAACGCAAATATTACAGATTTAACGAAGCATTGGATTTAGTTTCTATATTTTTATGTTTAGCAGGATTTAAGTCGAATCATAGTTAAATCCCATAAATAGTACGCTACCAAACAGCCCATAAAAGAATCTCTCTGAGTAAATAATATTTGTTGAGAAAAAAATACGTGTATTCCATGTAGACCATCCCATTTGCTCCTGACAGTGCACTCATAGACCCAACAGAACGTCGAGCCTTCAGAAGAGCAATGTCATCTGCATCCTCTTCCAGCTGCTCAAGACCCACAGCATCATCTCCAGCATTCAAAACCTAACAGAATAAAAGAGGACCAACCAACTTGAAAAGGAAAAAAAATATGGTAAAAGTTAACATTAAGGTTTGAATGAAATCTAATACAGGAAAAACAAAACACCTTGTTTAGGAGGTCAAGTTGGTCATTCAGATGATAATAGCTCAGTTCTGGACCTGTATCAGGCGGTGGCAAGCTTGTAATGACCTGTCAACGTAGCCTCTCATTTATTAACGAACTAAACGACCAACAGGCCAAGGCTTGCGGCACTATTTAGGCACATGGCGTTGGGTTCTCGAAAATTTAGACACATGGCGCAGGCTCTCATCATGGGGCCTAGCGCATGTGAACATATATATATATATATA
>JXCR01092862.1:0-21999 GCA_002079205.1 Phalaenopsis hybrid cultivar | reverse complement strand
TATATTATATATATATATATATATATATATATATATATATATATATATATATATATATATATATATATATATATATATATATATATATATATATATATATATATATATATATATATAAGAAATATGAACAGACATTTTAATCAACTTAACATCATTAATGGGCCTTCATCCTTGAATATTTCTAAAAAAGGCGACTTAAAATTTTTCATGAAGTACATTTGAAACGACAACTTGGACTTTGCACAAGCATAAATTATTTCTCTATTATAACTGTAACATAAAGCAATATGGAATAACAACGTCATCATGTATAACGGGAGGAAAGAAACCCCCAACTATAGTTTTAATAGCACCGCATCCATACCTTGAAGCTATAACCCTGATCAATCAAAAATTGCTGTCTTTTAGTTGAATAGTACATCTCCTGCATTTGTACAAAATTACTGAGACAGAGACAAAATATGTCTACAAACAGCTCCCCATCAAACAACTGTTAGGAACAGCTGGAATTTAACGAATAGAGAAGCAAACAGTGCCTGTGTATCGGTAGACACTAATGAATAGAAGAAAGCATTGTACTCTTCTTTCCCACCAGCCATTCTGTCTTGTAGCCGGCCCTAGATGAAGGTTGAAAACTAGTGGTTTCAAATGTCAATCAACTTTGACAACAAAAGATGACATGATAGTAGTAACTACTACCTTTGCCCTGAGAATACGACCCAAACGCTGAGCCTCTTGACGGCGTGAACCCGCATGAGATGAGATCTGTATTATCACATTGGCTTCTGGAATATCAATTGAGTTGTCACCTACCTTTAAAATAAATGTAGAACAGTGTTCAAAGCTAGCATTTAAGGGGCTATTGGACAATAAGCACAAAAGTTACGTAAATCATTTTGGTGCTTGAAATATTATTTTTTTAATTAACTTTTTTTATTTTTGAAAAACAAGATGTAAAACCACATAAATTTAGAATTAGTTGTTAAATAATATTTTAACAGTAGATCATTATGTCAAATTTTCATAGCAGTTTTGTTTTTGTTTGTCAAAAGAAAGAGCCTTCATAAATAAAAAAAACTCGCTTTCATCCAGAAATTGAATCAGCATCATGGGAGCTGAAACAAAATGCCATAAAAAACTGCCATTAGTTACAGCCAAATTTGCATACGACAACCCCAATCATCAGTGATCATTTCTAATATCGCTTCTAATGTACTGTGATAAATCAAAATATAATCTTGACTTGAAAATGAAGAAAATTGAAAGCATATTTCCGTACCACTATAAGCATGATCCATTGTTTTCTCATTTCAGATTTACTTTAATCCACAAAAGCTTTTTCACTTTGTTCCAATCGCCTTGGTTCAAGAAGAAATCTTTAATGCTCAAAATTTTGCAACAAATTTAACACATTTTATAAGGATTTTCAATATTTTCCTTCTACCATGCCACAGTACATGTCAATATAAAGATTACCTTCCTCTTGAATTTGAAAAAAAAAAAAAAACTAGTGATAGGTGAGTACAATGACACGTTGCTTATATTAGAGTAAGCATTATATTAGGCAAACCACCTATTTAAAGCAGGTAGACAACATTGATTCCTTTGTCCTTTTGACATTGTATTTTGTTTCTTTACTGAAAAAGGACTCCCTACTAAACAATAGATGGAAATTTACTTTCCCCGTCGACATGATAATAGAGTGAGGTTATTATTAAAACTAGATATTGCTGCACAACCTTTCCTTCTCCCAACCTTCCCCTCTCGGCCTTGAGCATGTTCATCATGATCAGGTGAACCCTATCCCACTAGAACTTTCCACATAGTACCACAAACTCGGAAGCTTAACTGTCACAACATTACTCGCAAGCCTTGATTTCATTGCCCCACAAACCTAGTCACACCCTATAACAAGAACCCATCAGTTCTGCTACTAGCAAGCCCTCATATCGCTTACTCGACCCCATTCACATTTTACCCTAAAGCAAAACCAATTTTAGGATCATTATTGCCTGATTCAACATGATCTAATTTAACTCTCAGATTCTCCAACCCTTCGATAATGTCATGATGTCACGGCCTCTCAAACTTCACTTCATGGCTAGAGACGCTTCTCACCATTGTTACCACAATAAATTCANTCCTTTGTCCTTTTGACATTGTATTTTATTTCTTTACTGAAAAAGGACTCCCTACTAAACAATAGATGGAAATGTACTTTCCCCATCGACATGATATTAGAGTGAGGTTATTATTAACCCTAGATATTGCTGCACAACCTTTCATTCTCCCAACCTTCCCTCTCGGCCTTGAGCACGTTCACCATGATCAGGTGAACCCTATCCCACTAGAACTTTCCACATAGTACCACAAACTCAGAAGCTTAACTGTCACAACATTACTCGCAAGCCTTGATCTCATTGCCCCACAAACCTAGTCACACCCTATAACAAGAACCCACCAGTTCTGCTACTAGCAAGCCCTCATATCGCTTACTCGACCCCATTCACATTTTACCCTAAAGCAAAACCAATTTTAGGATCATTATTGCCTGATTCAACATGATCTAATTTAACTCTCAGATTCTCCAACCCTTCGATGATGTCATGATGTCACAGCCTCTCAAACTTCACTTCATGACTAGAGACCCTTCTCACCATTGTCACAACAATAAATTCATTGATATAAACTATCCCCTATATCGAGTGCCTATCTTTTTCTTCTTGGTTCACATCAAGCTCCATCATCCAAATGCTTCTCCTATATATCACAAAGAGAACATCAAGTTTTTAAATGACAAACATTTGACTATATCATTACGTGGTTGTTCAACATTCATGAATGATTGCAAGGAAAATATGACACTTTAACATTCAAATTTTACTATATTATTAGAGTAACTCAAAATATATATACTTTCTATTCATAGATATTTTTTCATTAGTAGAATCATCAGCTATCCAAGAATACCATGGTACCCTACAATAAAATGGACTGAGTTATTCTAGTACCCTGGGCAAGCCAAATGTTCTATTATTGCCTTATTGCCATGTTAAGATAATTTAAAATTCAATGCTTACAAATTTAAATGCATTGACAAATGTTATCAATGCACTGACACCATATGTTTTCTGCTTGAAAATATTTTGCATAGTTTTAAAGCCTTAGCATGCTTTTCAAGTCAAATTAAAATACTCAAAAGTATTTTGTTTTATCTCATATTTTTTACCATATCATCATACTTGCAATTTATGTCATTGATACAACTTCTACAATTCATTTGCTTATCCATTTATTTTTATATATAGATAGGTTTGGAGGCAAAGATACTTCTCAAAGCAAAGCAAACATATTAAAGCCAAGATAGAATCAAATAGAAGCTGTAAATAATGCTATGTCAAAATCATTATATAAAGTTGTATGCACAATAGCTATTTTTTAATTGGGATATTCCTTTTGTAAGACCTAACTTGTAAAAAGTAGAAAAAATTAAGAGATTATTCCTTTATGAAAATATTACACTTAGTAGGGCACAATAGAGAAAAAAGATCAATGTAACCGACCCCATTTTGTCGGATAAGGACTTTTGTTTTTGGCAAATANAAATTTGTATAAATAGTACAAATACAAATTTATACTATTTTATTTTATTTTACATTAACATAAAATAATTACTTAATAAAATAATTACATTAAGTAATTATTTTATGTTAATGTAGAAAAAAGATCAATAGTAGATTGTATCATTAAATGTTATGTTAATGATACATTACATTTAATATTAAGTAATGTACTAAAATAAATAACACAATTTTAGGCATATTAATATTAAGGTATAAAATTAATATTAAATGTTGAGTTACCCTAATACAATTCTACATTAACATAACAAGAGTGTAATAAATAGACAAATTTGTTAGTACAATTCTATTAAAATTAATATTAAGGCATAAAATTAATATTAAAAATTGAGTTACCCTACAATTCTACATTAACATAACAAGAGTAAAACAAGAGTGTAATAAATTCTACATTATAATAAATAACACAATAGACAAATTTGTTAGTAGAGCACTTACAAATTTGTATAAATAGTACAAATACAAATTTATACTATTTTATTTTATTTTACATTAACATAAAATAATTACATTAAGTAATTATTTTATGTTAATGTAGAAAAAAGATCAATAGTAGATTGTATCATTAAATGTTATGTTAATGATACATTACATTTAATATTAAGTAATGTACTAAAATAAATAACACAATTTTAGGCATATTAATATTAAGGTATAAAATTAATATTAAATGTTGAGTTACCCTAATACAATTCTACATTAACATAACAAGAGTGTAATATGCCTTAAATAAAAAGTGTTTTAATTAAGTACTAATTTAATTATATGTATCATTATATTAATGTGCAACTCAATATTAATATATCATTATATTATATTAAAACACATAATATCTTTTAATGCACAAATGTATTAAAAGACTTTTTATTTTAATACATATAATTGTATGCATATAATGATATGTGTTTAATTTAATGATAAATGATATATGTTTAATTAATTTAATACATATAATTAAATTGATCACACATGTGTTTAATTGCATAATAACATCATTAAACACATTAAGCACTTACAATGTGTTTAATGATATTATGCAACACAAATCATTAAAGACAAATTTATCATTAACAATAGTCGTATGAATTTGAATTAATTGTATGCAAATTCAAGTCCTTAATGATTTGTGTATGAAACAATAGTTGTATGCATATGAATATTGTTGAGTTGTATGCACAAGTATTTTGTTTTATCTCATATTTTGTAATATTAATGATGTTTCATACAATTAATTAGTCTTTCGTTGTATTATATGCATACAACGAAAAATATGAATTACATTTGTGCATACAACTTGTAATTTAATTGGGATATTATATTACATACGAAAGATACGAAATGTAATATAATATCTTTCGTATGAAACATCAAAATTAGTACTTGATTAAATATAAAGTTGTATGCACAAATCATTAATATTACATTCTCTTTCGTATGGTCATGGTTAATGTTTCATACCAAAGATATTATATTTAATCAAGTACTAATTTTGATGTAATATTAATGATAATATATTTATCCATATTCAAGAGAGCTAGATTTGAAATAGAATCTAATGGACTATTATAGAATGTAATGTAATGGAATATCGCTCGACTATTGTTGAATAGAGGGTGAGGAGGGGATGGGGATTTGATTAATAGAATGTAATGGAATAATATCGCTCGACTATTGTTGAGTTTGTCTCTCATGGACTACAATAAAATATTATTTGTTCAATATTAGGGGAGTATCATTAAAAATCAACGAACTACCTCATTATAAACATCATTATTTTTTCTTTTTGGTTTTTACCCATAGATTACAAAGTAATAGATGCAACCTAGCCAATTGGCTTGTTCTCCCCCGACCTATCACCAGTTAGAGGTGGCAAGCATGTTGGCAATGTTGTAGGCATGTAATTTTCTAACCTACCACTACCTTAAAAGAAAGAAATAACCAATAAGATTTGATCACAGATGACCACCACTGGACTTCTTTTCTGCATTCATCCATGTGAACCCAAATCAAAAATAACTAGAGAGAGACAAAACTATATCTGGATCACGGATTCCACGGATATCAATATACGAGGAAGTCTACAAACTATGACTCGCATACATTCTTTTGCAATTAATGAATAAGTAACTATTTTGTTGCATTTTACATTTATTTCTTTTGCTTACCACACTAGTATTTAAAAGCATGATAATAACATGTAATTATTCTTTGATTGGCAGTCAATGTTATTGAATGCCTTGACAACTAAACCATAAAGGAAGTCCCTTCGAGGGCACGGCACAGATCAAAAGTCAACGAAGAGAGACAAAACTTTGAATGGATCAAGTATTGCACAAACATAAAGGTCGTCAAGCTCTGTCAAATCAAAGATCAACAGACTAAGTCCTTCAAATTTCAGTTGGATCAAATATTAATGGATGCAATAGTCTTCCAAACTGAGCCAAATTAAATATTTATGATTTCAAAGAAGAGTGAAACTCTTTAAAGGGCCAAATTAGTAAGCAAAAACAAAAGTCTTCAAACTTTGGTGGCATCAAAAGATCAAAGGATGTGCCAAATTCTGATTGGAATATAGATCAAAGGATGGGGAGCTCATGAAAACCAATTTGAATCAAAGAATGAAGGCATGCTCTTCAATTTAGAAAGGACCATAGATCAACAACTCATTAATGGTTCATCCATATTTGCTTGGTGAAAGAAATGTTGTGGAATAGAAAACTAAAAATTATCCAAGTGTTTATGTGAAAAAGTGTTTGTTTCGAGCCAAGCAAAAATATTTTCTAGTAGTTGAACTTAAGGATGCATAGCTTGAGAAAGTAAAGGCACAATTGCTAGAGAAGAACTCAAGTATATTTGCACTCAGGCATAAGAACGGAGGAGAACATGCAAGTTGCATGAGTTTGAGTGAGAAGCAATGGACATATACAAGTATGATGTTATGGTATATGATGTTGAGTGAAGGATGTGTTGGTTATAGAGATTAACATGATGAACAATAAGAGTAAGAAAATTCAAAAAAGAGTATCCATCATTGAAAGTGTATCAAACCTAGAAGGGTCTAACAGAGAGCGCAAAACATGTTTATTATGGAAAGAAATGAATCCAAAACTTGTATATTATGAAGCTTGATATTAGGCAATTTAATTAGAGATCTAATTACATAATATTTTATATATTAGAGATATTCCTAGCATATAAACTAGAAAGTGTATATAATTATAAAACACATTTTTTTATTTGAGGAATAAGAAAAGGAGCAATGTTTTCCTCAAATGGTATTAGAGATTCATCAAATTATTCGCGTCTATACAATTTGTATTCCATGTTAGTCTCTAGGAATCATTTGTCTTCAGTTTCATTCAAGTCATCCGAATTGCTAGACTTCGACGTCGTCTACATCGTTAAGCGTCGATGGCGTATTCAGACTCATCTACACATCTGATTTCGTCAGCATCCACTTCGTCTCCATCTGGCATCGTTTGCCTCGCTAAGCGTCGACGGCATATTCGGCGTCGTCTGCATTTGCTTCATCCGCCCAATTTGTGTTGATGAGATATTTCTAACCTATAAATATGGGATATTAGGCAAGCTAGTTAGAGGAGATCTAATTACAGAATATTTTTCATATTAGCGATATTCCTAACCTAAAAATGTAGGAGTGTATATAAATACGCAACATATGTGTTTTANGTTATTGAATGCCTTGACAATTAAACCATAAAGGAAGTCCTTCCGAGGGCACGGCACAGATCAAAAGTCAACAAAGGGAGACAAAAATTTGAATGGATCAAGTATTGTACAAACATAAAGGTTGCCAAGCTCTGTCAGATCAAAGATCAACAGACTAAGTCCTTCAAATTTCAGTTGGATCAAATATTAATGGGTGCAATATTCTTCCAAACTAAGCCAAATTAAATATATATGATTTCAAAGAAGAGTGAAACTCTTCAAAGGGCTAAATTAGTAAGCAAAAACAAAAGTCTTCAAACTTTGGTGGCATCAAAAGATCAAAGGATGTGAATTTCTCCAAATTCTAATTGGATTATAGATCAAAGGATGGGGAGCTCTTGAAAACCAAGTTGAATGTAATGGAATATTATCGCTTAACTATTGTTGAGTTTGTCTCTCATGGACTACAATTTAATACTATTTGTTCAATATTAGGGGAGTATCGTTAAGAATCAATGAACTACCTCATTTTAAACATCATTATTTTTTCTTTTTGGTTTACCCATAGATTACAAAGTAATAGATGCAACCTACGCAATTCGCTTGTTCTCCCCCGACCTATCACCAGTTAGAGGTGGCAAGCATGTTGGCAATGTTGTAGGCATGTAGTTTTCAAACCTACCACTACCTTAAAAGAAAGAAATAACCAATAAGATTTGATCACAAATGACCACCACTGGACTTCTTTTTTGCATTCATCCATGTGAACCCAAATCAAAAATAAATAGAGAGAGACCAAACTATACCTGGATCACGGATTCCACGGATATCAATATACGAGGAAGTCTACAAACTATGACTCGCATACATTCTTTTGCAATTAATGATTAAGTAACTATTTTGTTCCATTTTACATTTATTTCTTTTGCTTACCACACTAGTATTTAAAAGCATGATAATAACATGTAATTATTCTTTGATTGGCAGTCAATGTTATTGAATGCCTTCACAACTAAACCATAAAAGAAGTCCCTTCGTGGGCACGACACAGATCAAAAGTCAACGAAGGGAGACAAAACTTTGAATGGATCAAGTATTGCACAAACATAAAGGTCGCCAAGCTCTGTCAAATCAAAGATCAACAGACCAAGTCTATCAATTTTCAGTTGGATCAACTATTAATGGATGCAATATTCTTCCAAACTGAGTCAAATTAAATATTTATGATTTCAAAGAAGAATGAAACTCTTTAAAGGGCCAAATTAGTAAGCAAAAACAAAAGTCTTCAAACTTTGGTGGCATCAAAAGATCAAAGGATGTGCCAAATTCTGATTGGAATATAAATCAAAGGATGGGGAGCTCATGAAAACCAAGTTGAATCAAAGAATGAAGACATGTTCTTCAATTTAGAAAGGACCATAGATCAACAACTCATTAATGGTTCATCCATATTTGCTAGGTGAAAGAAATGTTGTGGAATAGAAACCTAAAAATTATCCAAGTGTTTATGTGAAAAAGTGTTCGATTCGAGCCAAGCAAAAAGATTTTCTGGTAGTTGAACTTAAGGATGCATGGCTTGAGAAAGTAAAGGCACAATTGCTAGAAAAGAAGAAAAGAATATTTGCACTCAGGCATAAGGGACAGAGGAGAACCATGCAAGTTGCATGAGTTTGAGTGAGAAGCAATGGGCATATAAAAGTATGATGTTATGGTATATAATGTTGAGTGAAGGATGTGTGTTGGTTATAGAGATTAACATGATGAACAATAAGAGTAAGAAAATTAAAAAAAGAGTAGCCATCATTGAAAGTGTGTATCAAACCTAGAAGGTTCTAACAGAGAGCGCTAAACATGTTTATTATGGAAAGAAATAAATCCAAAACTTGTATATTATGAAGCTTGAAATTAGGCAATTTAATTAGAGATCTAATTACATAATCGTTTATATATTAGAGATATTCCTAGCATATAAATTGGAAAGTGTATATAATTATAAAACACATTTTTTTTATTTGAGGAATAAGAAAAGGAGCAATGTTTTCCTCAAATGGTATTAGAGATTCATCAAATTATTCGCGTCTGTATCGTTTGTATTCCACGTTAGTCTCTAGGAATCATTTGTCTTCGGTTTCATTCAAGTCATCCGAATCGCTAGACTTCGACGTCGTCCTTTTTCTCCATTGCGTCCTATTTAGTGTCATATTTTGATTTAGTTATAATAAATTAAGATCATTTTTTATTCAATTAGCCCAAGTCTTGCTAGGTCTACCTCTACCTTTCATACGCATGCACTTCAAATGTGTATGAAAATTGAACGCAATATTGTCCTTCAATGCCTATGTCCAGATTCACTGGGCTTAAAGAAAACAAATGCCTATTATGAGTATTCTAACTTTTCTAACTACCCTCAACTCTCAATATAAATGTGTCAAATCACAAATCCTATCTGACCCTAGAATTACTACTTTGAGGAAAGTCTATACTTGAGAGTTGCATACTATTCTGAATAATCAGGCTTCAACCATGCAGCAACCTAGTGCTCTTGTGAGCCAGAAAAATACATACATTAGTAAACCTCCGTCTCAAGATAATTACAGAAGTGGAACTCTGAATTATGAAGATCAAGGGTGTCGACAGTAGTGTGTTGCCACTGGCATGAATCTGGTCATACGAAGAGGACATGTAAAAAGCTGCTAAAAAAAGAACAATAAATGTTCTAGATCATATTCCAACATTGGTCAGCTTTGGAATAAATACTATGTTACCTTAAAGGGACTCCTGAACAAGATATTTTATATCAAAATCATCGGCATAGAAATATTGAATGTTTCTATGATACATATTGGGCAAGTTCCAAGGTTAATCAAAGATCCATTATTGGATATTATGTCTTTGTTCGTGGTAATTTGTTCTCATGGAAGAGTAAGAAATAGAATGTAGTGTCACAGTCCAGTAAAAAATCTAAGTATCGAGTGATGGCCCAAACTTGGAGTGAATTCATATGAGTCTCCCAACACTTGATCGAAATGAGATTTAAGATGGCAGTTTCGGAAAAGTTGTGGTGTGATAACCAAACTGTAATTCATATCGCATCAAACTCTGCATTTCATGAACAAACTAAACAAATTGAGATAGATTCTCATTTTGTTTGTGAAATGATCTACCAAAATTTGATTTCTACAGCTCATGTGAAATATGGAGAACAACTAAGGGATATCTTTACAAAGCCCTTAATAAAGCTAGGATTACTCATATTTGTAACAAGTTGAACATGCTAAATATCTATGCTCCAGCTTGAGAGGACTGTTATAGAAAAAATTAAATCCAAAGCTTGTATATTAGGAAGCGTGCATTTTAGGCAGCTTGATTAGAGGATATCTAATTACATGATCTTTCCTATATTAGAGATATTCTTAATCTATAAACATGAAACATATATTTTTCAATTTGAGGAATAAGAAAAAGGAAGCTGTTTTCCTTCACAACGTTAGAGAAAAAAGAAGGAAAACAAACACAAGGGGAGAAAAGAAATGTAGCTAGTCATGTAATGGAGCAGGAGATTGTGTGAAGCAAGGTATCGAGGAATCAGCTGGACAAAGACATTGCTATTCTATTTTTCTTCCATTTTTTTGTAATTAACACATTCTTCATTAAGTGTTAAATAACACTAGTTTTTACTAAGTTCCAACTTCCTGGAAATGGAAATCAAGCCTTTATGATTCAATAATGCACACAAGTAAATTTTGAGCCCATGGGTTAAGCTGCCTCTTTCGGTGAATCATGGTGATCAGTTANTCATCTGCATCATTTGACGTCGTCTCCATCTGCTTCGGCTTCATCCAACGTCGTTAGTGCTCTGTTTCCATCTGGCATTGCCTGTATCTCTAAGTAACAACAGCATATTCGACATCGTCTACATCTGCATCGTCAAACCTATCTGTGTCAACGAGATTAGGGCATCGACAAAGCTGAAATCAGCTTCGGTCGCTCATTTTGCTTCGGTTTGTTTTGTCGCTTAGGTCAATTTTCTCGATTGTTGCATTTAGCTGCTTAGTTCTACTGCTTTGGCTTCGCTCTTTTTTTTCTTTATTCGGCAATATTTGAATTGTTAGTCGTTAAATTATTTGTCTACTAGTGCTTTGACCGCTCCTTCAGCTCGTCCTTCAGCGCTAAATGACATTGATTATGACTGGCAAATAAAATCAACCTGAGACTGTAGCAAAGATTACGGATAAAAAACTAAATAGCATCAATTATTTTTATTAAAATAAAATTATCAGTTTATTTAATAAATGTTTTTCAAAAAACTTACCTAACTGATAATCTCCCAGTTGAGACTGAGTTAAATTATTCTGAGTAGATAAGAGTGGTTGCCCAATTTTTGAAAACAATATAGAACTCTATCGAACCTAATTAATATGGTTATATTACTCATTGTAACTATATTAAGGATATGATGGAAGAATTGACATTTGTATTTTCTTGGAAAATATTTTTCGAATCTTCGATGTATGCAAGAAGTTCTATTGAGTTGAAGAACATGATCAATCACTTCACACTAGGGCTATCAAAAAAGCTCGTTGTTCGCGAACAGCTCGTGTTCGGCTCGTTCGTAAAGTAAACGAGTTGAACACGAACAACTCTTTGTTCGCTCGTGTTCGGCTCATTTTAGCTTGAAATAAAAAATTTATATAAGTATTTATATAATAATATATTACATAAATTATTTATATAATATATACTATATAAATTTATATCTAAATTTAAATTATAACATCTCATGTGTTAATGTGGTTAGTGTTTTATTTTGTACACATTTGGTCCAGGCTCGAATCCTACACTTTATATCTATTTTTTTCAATTTAATTTTAACAAACCAATTTCGAGCCGACCACGAGCCGAATACGAACACGAATATTTAAATCGAACCGAACACGAACACACTGTTTACGAGCCCATTTCGAACACGAGCTAATTTCGAACACGAGCTATTTTGAACGAGTCAAACACGAACAGCCCTACTTCACACGTATCACATGCACTTCAAATACAACAACAAAACCTTAATCCCACTACGTGAAGTCAACTACATGAATCCTTTTTCTCCATTGTGTCCTATTTAGTGTCCTATTTTCATTTAGTTCTAATAACTTAAGATCATTTTTTATTCAATAAGCCCAAGTCTTCCTAGGTCTACGTCTGCCTTTCATACACATGAACTTCAAATGTGTATGAAAAACTGAATGCAATATTGCCGTTCAATGCCTATATCCATATTCACTGGGCTTAAAGAAAACAAATGCCTATTATGAGTATTCTAGCTTTTCTAATTACCCTCAACTCTCAATATAAATGTGTCAAATCACAAATCCTATTTGACCCTGGAGTTATTACTCTGAGAAAAGTCTATACTTGAGTGTTGCATACTATTCTGAGTTCTCAGGCTTCAACCATGCAACAACCTAGTGCTCTTGTGAGTCAGAAAAATACATACATTAGTAAACCTCCGTCTCAAGATAATTACAAAAGTGGAACTCTGAATTATGAAAATCAAGGGCGTCGACGGTAGTGTGTGGCCACTGGCATGAATCTGGTCATACGAAGAGGACATGTCAAAAGCTGCTAAAAAAAGAACAATAAATGTTCAAGATCATATTCCAACATTGGTCAGCTTTGGAATAAATATTATGTTACCTTAAAGGGGCTCCTCAACAAGATATTTTATACCAAAATTATGGACACAGAAATATTGAATGTTTCTATGATACATATTGGGCAAGTTCCAAGGTTAATCAAAGATCCATTATTGGATATTATGTCTTTGTTGGTGGTAATTTGTTCTCATGGAAGAGAAAGAAATAGAATGTTGTGTCACGGTCCAGTACAAAATCTAAGTATCGAGTGATGGCCCAAACTTGGAGTGAATTCATATGAGTCTCCCAACACTTGATCGAAATGAGATTTAAGATGGCAGTTTCAAAAAAGTTGTGGTGTGATAACCAAATTGTAATTCATATCGCATCAAATCCTGCATTCCATGAACAAACTAAACAAATTGAGATAGATTGTCATTTTGTTCGTGAAATGATCCACCAAAATTTGATTTCTACAGCTCATGTGAAATCTGGAGAACAACTAAGGGATATCTTTACAAAGCCCTTAATAAAGCTAGGATTACTTATATTTGTAACAAGTTGAACATGCTAAATATCTATGCTCCAGCTTGAGAGGACTGTTATAGAAAAAATTAAATCCAAAGCTTGTATATTAGGAAGCATGTATTTTAGGCAGCCAGATTAGAAGATATCTAATTACATGATCTTTTCTATACTAGAGATATTCCTAATCTCTAAACATGAAACATATATTTTTCAATTTGAGGAATAAGAAAAAGAGAGCTGTTTTCCTTCACAATGTTAGAGCAAAAAGAAGGAAAACAAACACAAGGGGAGAAAAGAAATATAGCTAGTCATGTATTGGAGCGGGAAATTGTGTGAAGCAAGGTATCAAGGAATCAGATGGACAAAGACATAGCTATTTTATTTTTCTTCCATTTTTTTGTAATTAACACATGCTTCATTAAGTGTTAAATAAGACTAGTTTTTACTAAGTTCCAACTTCCTGGAAATGGAAATCAAGCCTTTGTGATTCAATAATGCTCACAAGTAAATTTTGAGCCCATGGGTTAGGCTGCCACTTTCGGTTAATCATGGTGATCAGTTATTCAACTGGATTTTTCAATGACCATATCTCCAACAAAACATCTACTTTCAGTGATAATTAGTAAGCATTCAAATGCAACAAGAAAATCATTAAATCAATAAGGCGTTATATATTGTTAAATTCGAAGGATTATCTACAAAAATTTTTTCTAGAAGGTGAAGTATTTAAGATGCTTATCTCTTCATTTGAAACTTCTATGTTTATCCTTGCAGTATTTTTAAACCTAATATGCATGACAGTTCAAGACCATCAACAAAAAAAAACATGTACATTGAGTATATGTATCTCTTGACAAATGTTCTGTTTACACAAAGCTTAACAAGACGGCTTTCATTAACACATTACTTCACATTATTTACTGGATTTCAAGAATAATGTCCTAAAATGCTTAGTTCTCAATAAATAATTCATACGGAGTTTGCCATTGAAATGGAAAAAGGTTGTGGGGGATAAGAAAATAAAACTTATATATAAAAATGCATAGCATTATGAAATATGCTTTAGTTTATGTAGATATTCCATAATGAACAAATATTAAATTTACAGCACATTTGTAGTTTTATTTTTTAAAAATTATTATTTTAAACTTGAAGCTACGGTATGACAGACAAGTCATCCAAACAAAAGAAAATGGAAGCCACTTAATAGGACAAAAAATTCAATCTAATTTGTTATCAAGCAAATTTCTTTAAATTCAATCTAATTTGTTATCAACCATAAGTTCTCTTGACAGCCACAAAGTGACATTCGATGAAACTTTGGCAACTCGTTACGCGTGTGGTATTGTGTCCTCAACTGTTTGTTCATTTTTTTCACCCACCCTCAAAAGGAACATGACTCTACAAGTTTTCAGAAAATAGCATCAACATGAAATGGCAACGACTAGGCTCTTCACAGTTATCCAATAAATTGAATAGATATATTCCAACTCTGATAAATATATGATGAAACTTTGGCAACTCGTTGCCATTCCATTTCAGTCTTTTCCAACTCTGATAAATATATGAATGCTGGATTTGCATGCATCAGTGCATTCTATATCATTAAACAACATAAAAGTTCCAGCATTCGACGGAAAGCCATCCTATGAAAAGATACTAGAATTCACTCCATACTGAAACAAGAAGACTAAAGTTCAATTTAATTTAGAGGATATACCTTAGAAAGAAAGATTGTATTAACATCAGGACTATGTTTGAATGCTTGAAGTATTCTTGTTCTTTCCTGGTGGCTAAAAATAAGATAGATGGGATATTAACATGAATAAATCTAAAAAACTTAAAATTGAGATATCAAATATCATCAGCTAACTGTACCTGGTTGCACCATAGATCATAGGTTTCCGAAGTTTCATTGCATATGCTGTGAGTGCAAAAAGATTATCCGCAAAAACAATAATCTTATCACCACGCTGTTGCTCATGAAAACGAATTAAAAACTCACAAGCCCTGAATTTATTAGGATTCATGACATATAGAGCCTGAAAACAAACATGACAATAAATAATATGTAAGCAATAATGCATCAAAGAATAAACAAGGCATTATGAATCAGAATTAATAAGAGAACATAAAAAATAGCTAACTTCAAGAAGCATAAACTGCAAAATCATTGGTGAGTGATAATCAAACACAAATTTACTAAAGTAATGTTACAAATATACCCAACGTGAAAACCTTCCTAATATCCTACGTTGTTATTTTCTTGACAAACAAATAGAAGACCGGTCCTAAAACAGTTCAATCTATTAATTTAATTTCATGACTTCCAAAGAATTAAGGTATGAGCACAATGAAATAATACAATATATGTATATGGACCTTTAATAAATGTCATAACGCTAATGTTGGTTGATAAGTGGTGATAATGCAAATCCTGAAAAAGTAGGGCACAAGTCCACAAAAGTATATACATACATTAAATGCATATGCAAGCATACTTGTTTATAAAAAAAAAGATCCATGACTTCAAAACAATATGGAAAACCCAAAAGAAACTTTACCATAAAGGTAATGTTTTTTAGCATGCATAGATATGGTTTGTAAGATTATTATGAGAATAAAAAAGTTTGACCGGTCTATTATGCCTCCTTATCAATACTGTAATACACAAACATTCTTTTTTTTAGGACTAAGTTGGCGTATCTGACATGGTTTGAAACCATTTGAAAGCATTAGAAGGGATGCATTAAAAGGCATATTAGACCTTATATTTGAGGAATAACCAGCTAACTGAATATCAGAAATTTATAAGACAAGTACTATACCGCTCTTCGGAAGCACCTCTGCTTCATAGTAGAGAATGTTAACATGTCAATAGTAGCAATATAAGAAAAGATGGGCCAATTTTTCATGTCAAAACAAAAATATCATCACTGCGGTGACCTATGTTTATACGATAAAAATAACAATACAGCCAACATCAAACATTACAAAGTTCAGTTCAGTTTTAACTTAGATAATTATAAGCAATAGGGAATAAAGAAATGCCACAGTTTTAAGGGCCTCTATTTTAAAATAGCATATAGTAACAAATATCTTATTACAAGCATAAGATCAACTGCATTTTGGATTATGTACCTGTTTCTTCTTGGAGTTTTCTTTCTTCAAATACTCTGCAAAGAACTCTTTCGTCATGGGACACCATACTTCAGCACACTGAACATTTGCTATGAATCCTCCCTTCACTAGATCAAGCCAGTTAGCTTCATATAGTTTAGGTCCAATCAGGAAGTTCAAATCTGTTATGCGCTCATCCTCTCTCACAAGTGTTGCTGAAATGGTGCAAGGAAAGTGACAAGGAATCAGAACTACTAAAAAGAGAGATTTAATGAAAAAAATTCATTTGTCTAACCAGTTAGCCCAAGTTTGCAATGAGATTTTGTGATACTAATGACTTTACGAAACATGTGTGCAGGAACAACATGCACCTGAAAAACAAAGATACATTATAAGACTCCAAATATCTTTTCATTCTTCAGTCGTAAGATAAGAAATTCAGAATTGAAGCAACATTACATTGAAACGATGCATTAATAGCAAAATTTAAATGCTTCTATTGCAACGATAAAGACATCTTACCTCATCCATGAGAAGCAAACCCCACTCTCTATTCCTAATTTCTTCAATGATTTTCTCAGAATCTTCAGAGCGTTTGCCACCAAAAGCAACCATATTATATGTTGTCACAACAACACCAGCATTACCACGAAACTTTTCCTTGTTATCAGATGTGAAACGACAGATCTGATCATCTCTAATAGTAGACCAAAGTTTGAACTGAAAAGCCCATTGATCCACAGAAACAGCATTGGTAGCTAAGCAAAGGCAGCTTTTCTTTATTCGACATGCTGCAGAAACACCAACCAATGACTTTCCAGCACCACAGGGTAATACTATGATACCAGATCTTGCTCTCCCTGCAATTTGAGAAAAAATGGTTTAAGAAAATCTTCATATACATCAAAATATAAATAAAGATATATATGAGTAGTGCACATTTGCTGGCAGCCAAAAATAAGGAAAAAAATTCTTTATTAGATTTTAATAACACAAAGAGGACAACATGATAATATTTTCAGATTCATATTTGATTAGAGATTATAAGAGATATTTTTATCTAGTTATAAATTTAGGATAGTACCTTGCCTTACCTAAGTATTAAGCACTAGTCTACTGGCACTTGGTTAAGCATACTCATTTTTTTCTTAAATCAATAATATTACAACAACAAGAAGAAGAAGTCTTTATCCCACTAAGTGGAGTCAACTACATGAATCATTTTTCACCATTGTGTCCCATTGAGGGTCATATTTTCATTTAATTCTAATAAAGAAAATCATTTTTAATACAACATGCCCAAGTCTTTTTAAGTTTATCTCTACATTTCTTACAACAAGCCAAATTTAAAACAACTACTCTCCTAATAGGGTCATCAGATGGTCGATGTTTAATGTGATCAAACTATCTAAGACGACTTTCTCTGATCTTGTTTGTCGTTGGAGCTACTCCAAACCTTTTCACAGATATACTTGTTTTGCATTGAATCTCAGTGCAAAGTCACTCATCCGCCTGAGCTTTCTCATCACAACAAAACTTTACTTAATTTTATGTGTAATAATCATTGCAGGTCTAACCACCATCGTATAAAATTTTCCTTTAAGTCTATGTGTTACTTAGCATTCCTCCACTTCAACCATCCAACTTGAATTCTATTAAAACATCCCTCATCTATATCACCATCACATTGAATGATAGATCCGAGATAACTAAACGTTCACTCATTTTAATGACTTGATCACCCCTTATTACAGCCTCGCTACTAGATCTACTATTATTAAATTACATTCCATGTATTCAGTTTTAGATCTACTCAAAAGAAAGTCTTAAGAATATAAGGTTGACCTCCATAATTCAATTTATTTTTTCTAAACTCTCTTTATAGTCTTATCCACAAGAAGGATATCATGAGCAAAAAACATACGCTAAGGTACATCCTCCAGTAAATGTCTAGTAAGAACATCCATAACTAAATAAAAAAAAATATGGGCTTAAAGCCAATCCTTGATGTAATCCAACCGAAATAGAAAAATACATGGTCAATCCTCGTGTTTGAATGCAAGTAACAACTCTAGTAAACAAATCATTAATGGCTTGAACGTAAGCAATATCACCACCTTTCTTCTCTAGAACTCTCTAAAGTACATCTCTAAGAACCTTATCATAAACATTTCTTAAATCAATAAAAAACATATATACATCCTTCTTATTCTCTGCATACGTTTCCATCAAACCTTTCAATAAATATATAGCTTTCATAGTAGATTTGTACGACATTAATCCTATTTGATTTTGAGATCATACCCAATGTTCAATCACTTTGTCCCATAACTTTACTTAATGACACATTAACTTAATTCCATTATAATTTATACACCCTTGTGCATTCCCTTTATTCTTAAAAATAAAAAAATATAGAATACTTCTCCACTCATCAGGCAACTTTTTAGTTTAGAAAATAATATTAAAAAGTTTAGTAAGTCAAGAAATTATTAGATTTCCTAAACACTTCCACTTATATTAGAATACCATCAGATTCTACTATTTTTCGACATTTCATTTTTTTAAAGCTTCAACAATACCTATTTTACCAATACGAGATTGAAAATAAAAAATTTAGTATTATTTATGATATTAAGATTACTAAAACCAATCATATTTTGACAACCTTCATTTAAACTTTTATCAAAATTTCACTCATCTATATTAAATATCCTCATCTAAAAATAATACTTTTTTTATTTTCATTTGTAATGCTCTTGAACTAAAACTTTACTTTTATTATCTCTTTGTTTGACGAGTTTATACATATATTTTTAACAATCTTTAGTACCTAATCTATTATAAAGATTATTAAAAGCAAAATTTTTAACATCAAATATTATTCTCTTAGACTCTCTATAGGTCACCTTATATTTTACTAATTCTCTAAGTTTTTACATTTATACCAATTTTTATAATAAAATTTCTTATTTTTTATCATTTCTTGCTCATTAGTATTTCACCACCAAATATTTTATTCATGAGAGTTTTTTCTTTTGTTTCTCCGAACATATTTTTTTGCTTAGTAGTACTCATTACTTTATTCGCATAGTATTAATTTTTTCATCAACATCCCAAATCTTAGCATTTTGAATTATACTCATAAAAATAATTTTATTTGTGTTTTTTGAATGTNAAATAGAAGACCGGTCCTAAAATAGTTCAATCTATTAGTTTAATTTCATGAGTTCCAAAGAAATAAGGTATGAGTACAATACAATAATACAATATATGTATATGGACCTTTAATAAATGGGATAACGCTAATGATGGTTGATAAGTGGTGATAATGCAAATACTGAAAAGGTAGGGCACAAGTCCACAAAAATATATACATACATTACATGCATATGCATGCATACCTGTCTATAAAAAAAAAAAGATCCATGACTTCAAAACAATATGGAAAACCCAAAAGAAAATTTACCATAAAGGTAATGTTTTTTAGCAAGTATAGATATGGTTTGTAAGATTATTATGAGAATAAAAAAGTTTGACCGGTCTATTATGCCTCCTTATCAATACTGAAATACACAAACATTCTTTTTTTTAGGACTAAGTTGGCGTATCTGACATGGTTTGAAAACATTTGAAAGCATTAGAAGGGATGCATTAAAAGGCATATTAGACATTATATTTGAGGAATAACCAGCTAACTGAATATCAGAAATTTAAAAGACAAGTACTATACCGCTCTTCAGAAGCACCTCTGCTTCATAGTAGAGAATGTTAACATGTCAATACTAGTAATCTAAGAACAGATAGGCCAATTTTTCATGTCAAAACAAAAATATCATCACTGCGGTGATCTATGTTTATACGATAAAAATAACAAAGCAGCCAACATCAAACATTACAAAGTGCAGTTCTGTTTTAACTTAGATAATTATAAGCACTAGAGGAATAAAGAAATGCCACAGTTTAAAGGGCGTCTTTTTTAAAATAGCATATAGTTACAAATATCTTATTACAAGCATAAGATCAACTGCATTTTGGATTATATACCTGTTTCTTCTTGGAGTTTTCTTTCTTCAAGTACTCTGCAAAGAACTCTTTCGTCATGGGACACCATACTTCAGCACACTGAACATTTGCTATGAATCCTCCCTTCACTAGATCAAGCCAGTTAGCTTCATATAGTTTAGGTCCAATGAGGAAGTTCAAATCTGTTATGCGCTCATCCTCTCTCACAAGTGTTGCTGAAATGGTGCAAGAAAAGTGACAAGGAATCAGAACTGCTAAAAAGAGACNACTTAAATTTTCACTTTGAATGACTATAATTTTTACCATCTCGACTATCAGTTTTTTTTCATAAGAATAATCAATCTATGGCTTATTAGATTCATTTTTATAAGTAATAATATATTTATCTCAATTCTTAAATATAGCAATAACAAAATTATAAACAAAATTAAAATATAATATAAGTTAACCTTCTTGATTAGTTACTCCAAACTTCAAAAATCTTCTATCATTCCATCAATTTGTCCATTTAAATCTCCTCCAATAATTTTTTTTCAAATCTTTGCATTAATATTATAAGTAATACCAAAATTTTTCTTTTGAGCATATATCCAAACCTATTTGTGAAACATAAACACTTGTAATATTAAAAATATTAGTATCAACTACAATCTTTAGAACTATAATTTTATCTCAAATTATATTAATCTTTACAAAATTATCTTTCAAACTCTCATTTAAAATTACACATTAATCACTTTTAGTAGAACTACCTGAAAATTAATGTTTAAAACTAACATTATAAATCTCTTAAGTATTTCCTCTAACCCATTTAATTTCTTGAATGCATAATATATTCATCATTTAATGAATCGTGATATCTATTAATTTTACTAATTTACTTGTGAGAGTACCTATATTCCAAGTTTCTATCCTAATATTATTTTTACGTACTAACTTATTAGTCTGTATCCATACATAATGTGGGAACCATTGTTTGTTAACACTACATTACGATGTCGGTGTAATGACCCTTGCACACTTGTCATTATATTCAGGTCATACAACATGTCGATTCTATGAGACGCGCTAGCATTGACACAGTGATTTCAAGAATTCATTTAAAAAATTTTAGAGAATTTTTATGTTGATTTTCGACTACCTAATGCAATCTTCCACTCTTAAATCAATGACATTAAACTTTTATTTTAGATGCACAAGAAAATCACTTGGGCCAAATTTCTTTAACAAGAACGTAAATTTAAAATTTTCCTTCAATTTCAACAATTAAGAACAAACATCAACAAATGAACATTCTTCTAGGTTTACAATACCATACAACAACAACAACAACAACAAAGCCTTAATCCCACTACGTGGGGTCGGCTACTTGAATCCTTTTT
>JXCR01092856.1:0-27265 GCA_002079205.1 Phalaenopsis hybrid cultivar | reverse complement strand
GACTAGGTAGATAAATTAAAGAAATAAGTTTTAGAGTTTATGTGAGGTAAACCTCATGCGATAAGTCAAGAGTGTGCATCCAAATATGATCGGATCGAGACATCTTAAGCCAATTTATCCACGAAAAAATACTTTCATAAGCTATCAAAGTAACCATAGAACCAAATTTGTGTATTTGTCCTGGGTTCAAGAGCACTCCCAAAGGAAAATATTATTGTAATAATATATTATATAAATTTATATCTAAATTTAATTCATAACATCTCATGTGATAATATGGTTAGCGCTTTATTTTATATATATTTGGTCCAGGTTCGAATCCTACACTTTACATCTATTTTTTTTCAATTAAATTTTAACGAGTCAATTTCGAGCCGAACACAAACACGAATATTTAAATCGAGCCGAACATGAACACACTGTACACACGAGCCGATTTCAAGCACGAGCTATTTCGAACGAGCCGAACATGAGCCAAGCCCGAGCTCGCTCAAGCTCGGCTCGTTTACATCCCTAATCCCACTCACATTTTTCTCTCATTCCCAAGTGGTGAGTATATAGAGAGAGATAAAATGAATATTAATGAACTTTGAAAAGGATCTGGAATGCTAGAAAAAATATGAAAAAAGTAATTTTTTTATAAAATCAACTCAATAACGACAAAACAAACAATTTTAACAAAAAAAAAAAAAAACAAAAACTCTTGGCATGAAATAGAGTGATGAGCAATTAATTTACAAATGTTTATCAAATTATAATTTTGTTGGCTCATCATAAATCATTTGGACATCTCAATTTGGATTCAAGCCATAAAATTAATCATAAAAACATACAATTTTTATGTTAGATATGTGAATTCATAAGAACTATGTTGTATGTATGTAAATGCCCATTAAAAAGAGAAGTCTAGCAGCACACTTGACATCTCTTTTCACAGAACATGCCAATCTTCAATCACACCTCACAACATTGTTGTTCTTTGTTATAGCTCTACACTCTAATGCCAAATTCAACTTCTAGATGGATATCCAACTAATTCAACTCCAATCAGTGCTAATTCAGAGTCAAACATAGGTGAAATGACTTTGATCGAGTGAGCCACTGATCATCACAAGTAATGTTTAAGTGATAAATTCACGAGTTAGTTCCGACATAAAATTTCTACGATGAGTAAATTATTGACTTTTATTGCAATTGAAAAAAAAAACACAAAATAACATGAACAATTGTGAAGAACATAAACTAGAAAGTGAAATTTACATACAGATCACACAATTATTTCATATTAACATATATGTGACACCTAAAATATGATACTTAACTACTCTAAACTTCAATTCCTCTATCACGTTCTCTCCGTCTTTGGTAAACTAAACGCCACCACACTAAGCATAACAATTACATCGATAACATAACGACCACGATAGAATGAATGAAGATCTTTTATGGAGCATCAGATTTGGCTGGGTGATGCTTGAAAGGATGTTTTGCCCAACAAATCTTATTGAATAATTTGGAGCATCACCTCAGTAAGAAAAATTGTAAGGAAGTTTACATACAAACAACACAATTCTTATGTATTTACATATCTATCACTTAAAAGTTTGATATGTATATTTACAACACATCAACTTCTAATAGAGAAACAACTGGCGAAGGCTTGACAAGGTCATATTCAAATCATTATTGGGCTGAAAAAATTATTGCAGCTAGCTAATAACAAATATCAATGATATAAAAACAAAAAAGATAATTGCAGTGACTACAAGCCTAACAACATGATAGCCGGAGTAAAAATAACTATGACACATGTGGTGTTCCTTGAACCTGATAAATGCAGTTGCATGGATGCACGATATACCAGTTACTTGCCAGAGTCTACAAGTACATGTTTTAAGTTCTCTGTCAATTTCATGTCTACTATTGTTGCTTTCTATCTCGGCTTGATGTGGTGTAGATTCATTGGCAAGGAATTATTTTTTCCTTGTGGTTATGCTTCTAATGTAGTCTTAGTGTAGGAAACTAACTCTCCTTTCCAAGCAACTACATCTCTCCTCTGAGCTCTTTATTGCATGAGCATAGCTCTAATCATATCAATCATGTCAACACTAGCATGTACAAGGCAATACAAGTAAGTAGGAGTGCACTGGTAGAGAGACACTACAAAGTTCATCCATCTTACTATCAAACTTAGTTTGAGTGTATGCATTAGATGATAACCATATGAGGCTTTTAACCATATAGCTATCGATATAATGAAAAATATTTCTTTAAATTCTTTCAAACATGATGCCAACAAAATTTATGTTTTGCATTTCGAAAAAGCAATCTTAAGGGCCTCTCTCGAACCCTTCATGTCTGATATAAATGTTATATGTTGCAAATCAGGCCCAATAGAAGCTGCAAACATTCTAAAAACCATTTCCAAGTTGTTTTTGACTCATATTATGCAGCTACAAAGAATAGAGAGAATAAACTATTATCAAAATTTAATAATTTGTAGCTATTAAAACACCCGAGTATTTTGAATTCAGATGACATGCATCAAGTTCAATCAGAGTTCTGTAACTTGCTAAGAAGCCATCAATGAAAGCTTTCAAACTTAAAAAAATCTTTTGAAAGAATGATCAAAACTATTGCAATTGTAAATAATATATGATCATGGATTTCTGCTAATCAACTCAACATGTAAGGCAAAAAATCATCTATAGTTATCATCTACTGATGCAAAAATACTAATGCGATCTTTCTCTCGTGAATTTCATAACTTCATGTTTGGCAGTGGTAAGCCATTCATATTCTCTAATGTATATTTGATATTTTTTTGAGTAATATCAGGATTCTTTCGAACAACCTCTTCATTCAGTTGCGCCGCCCAAAATGAAGCTGCTACTTTATTACCTACCCTATTCACCCTAGGATATAAGTGAGTTCCATATAATATTCTCACTTCAAAGGATTGCACATCTCTTATAACAGAGGCATGCACTCTCAAAGGGCATCCGCTATGTGAGCATACAACTATAACTCGCATTTTGTTATAAGATTGAATTTTCATTCCAAAGTTATTCTTAAATACATAAGATCGGAGGGTATTTTTGAAAACATGAGAATTCTTAAAAACAACACCAATGACAAAATTTTCAAAATCTCTAAAACTGTCATTCTAAATGTCAGAAATCAGGACTGCATCTAATGCCTTGTTGTTATCGCTAAGAGCTACATCTCGTAAGTGCATCATCACTTCTGCACTCTCTCGAGTTATAACAACAATCTCAACTTAACTCTCCCCTTCGAACTTGCACTCATTGCAAAAACATCATCATCACTTGCAAGGAAGTTGTGATCCTTTGATGAAACTCCAATAATATGAAAATATAATTTGAACTGGTGCCCGTTTAGCGAACCACAAGTTTTTTTAATCTCTTCTTCTATTGAATGAAGACTCAACGTATTTTCTTTAATCTGCATAGTTCTTTGCTTGCCCCCATTATATTTTTTCCTCTACTGATTTTTGACTTGAGTTCAATATCCACCAAATTTAAAATTTATAAGTGAATGCTCATTTTAATCAGGTTGCTTTTCCAAAATTAATTTTGCAAAAAAACTAACCTCGTTCTTTCCATGTCCATATCCATGTTTCATGTCATATCCATGAGTTAAAAAAGTGATGAAATATCATCAATAACCTTAGGATACAACTTAACTGCAAAAGCATTTTCATATCTTCATGAACTACAACAATATAGGTTAGTATTTTGTGTTGTGTGACAAACTACTTATATAATTTCATTTGAAACAAAGTTGTTAGATCAAAAGCTAATGCATGACGATAAATGTGTGAAGACTAATTACTTCTCCAATGAAGGAATGCTACACATCCAAAAAATGTTTTATCATATATATTAGCACGCTTCTTTCCTAATGATATCTTTATGTGGGTGGCTTCAGAGTCCTAGTTCCTTACATACTAAAACACATAAAACCTTTAGAGTTGCTAGAATTGATTAAAGATGCCAATTCTAGACCGCTTAATAAAGTCATAAATCATCTAGAGAATATACTATCTAAAAATTAAAATATAAAACTATTTTACTCCCAATTTAACAAGTTTAAGAATTATTTTAGTTCAAGTTTAAAAAGTATAAGGACTAAGTTAACATCTTACATAGTCTATGATCATTCTTACCTTTGTAAAGAGTAAAGAGACCATTTTAGTTCTTTCCTCATCTAAGTAAAAATTGAAAGCTGGGTGTCAGATGTGCAAACACAAATGAATCAAGCGGTATGTATGTAAATCTTTCTATCAAAAAACGATTCAGATAGACTAACTCATTTGATAAACATACTTCATGATTCTAATAAGAAAAGATTCCACAATGACAAAAGATTTCAATCATCACCAGTTTTTTAGCCATGCTTAGTTGCTTACCATGCTACAATGTTCATCTCAACTTACTATAATTTAATTATCATTTAACTTACAAATAATTACAGAACGTTACATTAGAGTATGAAACAAATTAAAATCAATTGTAGTGAGATAGTGTTGCGAATCAATGCAGATCAAATGGCTTTGAAATGATTCTTGAAATGTAGATGACTAATAGAGAACATAGCATACCAATGTAGAGTATAATGAAAAAATTAAAAGAGGATTTACACGCATACCACACAGTTCTTATGTATTTAACATCTAAACTTCAAATTGCACATAAATGCCACCTTTCAGGCATGTCCAACGAAATGAATCCTTTCCAGCAAATGAGACTGGCTAAAATATGATAGAAATGTTAGAAAAACTAAACAATACTCTTCAAAACAACTTATCGTGCGACGGCTATGGCAACAAATCGTGCGACAGCTGAGAATTGTTGAAGAGGATCATCCACTAGACCTTTCTAGCGTGTCCAATGGAGGAAGGAAGAGCTTAATTCTATGATGTGCCCACAACAATCAAAGGGAGGAAGAAAGAGCTTGATTCGATGGGGCGCCCGAAATTGTCAGACAGAGCATGAAAGAATTTCCGGTAGCCTTCTAGTGAAGGAGAGAGGGCGAGCTTCACTTTGTATGTGCTCGAGATAAAGCAACAGAGGGAGGGAAAAGAGAAGTTACACATTGTTAAGGAGAAGGGGATGAATGTTGCAAAGTATTACTTTTTGGATTTTTGTAAGTTTTGGGTGCTTGTTGTATAAATAGCGAACTATTTATACAAATGGGCGTATTTCCCCGCCCCCCCCTCCCCCCCAAAAAAAAAGAATAATAATAATAATAAAAAACTCAAAGAAATAACGCAGCGGGTGTATTTATATTCATGAAGTCCAATTTCGGGCCGGGTTGAACTCCAGTAATGCTTCTTGCCCGACGCCTCTGTGCTGCGACCTACCCGCTCTCTACTCTGCCTTCCGAGCCATTCTTACAATCGTCCACTGTCGCCATCCACGCCATCTCAACCTCGTNATTCATGAAGTCCAATTTCGGGCCGGGTTGAACTCGAGTAATGCTTCTTGCCCGACGCCTCTGTGCTGCGACCTACCCGCTCTCCACTCTGCCTTCCGAGCCATTCTTACAATCGTCCACAGTCGCCATCCGCGCCATCTCAACCTCGTCTTCTGCCGACTTCTCCTATGGGACCCGTAGCGGCGGCGGCGGTGGTGGCGGGACTTTAGGGAAAAGGCTTCTAAGTCTCATCTACCCCAAGCGCAGTGCGGTGATCGTCCTCCGGAAATGGGCGGAGGAGGGGAAGACGATACAGAAGTACCAGCTCAACCGTGTTGTTCGCGAGCTGCGCAAACACAAGCGCTTCAAGCATGCCCTCGAGGTACCCTTTTTTACATCTCTTTTGAGTAGTCTATCTTCGAGTTTCTGATGATTTTCGACTTGATATTTTTGTTTTTGAGGGGCTTTGAGATTATTCTATGGTAAGTATGAGGGTTTCGCGGTGCATATCGGTGGATTTTGAACTATTATTAGCAGAGCTGTGAATCTCAGGTCGCTAATGGGGATGTTGGGATGTGGATATTCTCGGGAAAGTGAAAATAGGCTTTTCATGAGTTATCTGGCGCTGTGTGTAATCCTGAAAAATTGTTCTCATGGACAATTTTTTTCAGCCGGTATAGCNGTACCAGCTCAACCGTGTTGTTCGCGAGCTGCGCAAACACAAGCGCTTCAAGCATGCCCTCGAGGTACCCTTCTTTCCATCTCTTTTGAGTAGTCTATCTTCGAGTTTCTGATGATTTTCGACTTGTATTTTTGTATTTGAGGGGCTTTGAGATTATTCTTGGGTAAGTATGAGGGTTTCGCGGTGCATATCGGTGGAATTTGAACTATTATTGGCAGAGCTGTAAATCTCAGCTCGCTAATGGGGATGTTGGGATGTGGATATTCTCGGGAAAGTGAAAATAGGCTTTTCATGAGTTATCTGGCGCTGTGTGTAATACTGAAAAATTGTTCTCATGGACAATTTTTTTCAGCCGGTATAGCTTTATGCCATGCATACCTTCAACCAGAGCGTCAGTCTTGTAGTACCTGTTGAATACCATATTATCCGCGAGTCATGCCCAAAGGGATAGAGCTTGGGAAGGATACGTGAGTCATGCCCAAAGGAATAGAGCCTGCAAAGGAGGGAGGGAGGGAGGTTATAAACAAACCGAGCTTGAGCGAGCTAAATTTTTCGGCTCGAAGTGTTAATTAAGTAAAACATTTTTGTTTTTTTTTAACTTGTTANCGAGCTAAATTTTTTGGCTCGAAGTGTTAATTAAGTAAAACATTTTTGTTTTTTTTAACTTGTTTACTTGTAGAGCTGAATTTGTGTTGTTCATGAACATAAATGTACTTAAAAGTATCTATAAATTATAGAATACACATTTCAAACACCACCTCGGCAAAGCTTGTGAGGGAAGAGAAAGTGAAGAAGATAATGTAATAGTTGATCAAAGAGGGAAAAAAAAAACGAATTAGTCCTCTTCACCTGAGGAGGGCATCTCTTATTTATATGCTACCTTCAACCAGGGCTCCAACTACAAACCCTAACCAATGGTTGATCAGGGAATCTTTGGCTAGGCCAAAAGGGAAGGAGTCGAATGAGAGGACAATGAGGAGGACATGATCTATTACCAAGAGCGTCCCCCCAGGACTCCGAGAGGAGGGGGAGTGGAGACTTCCAATAGAGGGGGCTGGGCCAAAAATTGGACGGATGGTGCAAGGGGCACGAATGAGCACAAAGGAGGAAAGAGGGAATCAAGAGTTGTTTATGACTAGGACTGGAGGGGTGAGCTTCACCCTAGACACATGGGGGAAATACTAGAAGAAGAGTAAGTTGGGGTGGAGATGCAACTGTCAGAAACTTGAAGATGTCTGTTTTTGAAGGAGAAGATGCTCGAAGGGGAAGATGCACATGGGTGGGTATTATCAGGTGAAACGACACTTTGCAGTCAATGAGTTAACTGAGGGAGAGAATCTTAAGACGACAGGATTATGTTTGGAGGGTTTAGCTTGGTTTTAGTAGATGGAGGCAAGGTATCCGATGCACTCTTAGGATGAGTTTAAGGATTGCTTGTTAGAGCATTTTCGAGGCATTCAGGAATGAGACCTACGCGAGTAGTTCTATGCTCTTACTCAGGGGGGACGATTACGAAATACAAGGTGAAATTCGAGCTATTGTCAGGGAGGTTGAGGGGTATTTCTGCAGCAGGATTGAAAGGAAACTTCTTGAAAGGCTTGAAGCCCACCTACGAGCAACCTTCCGACCATCGAGACAACGTGGATTGAGAGAAATGATGGAGCTCGCCCAATTATGGAGGACAAGAAACATGTGAAAAAGACCAGTAAAGATGACAACACAGGAAGATTCTACAAGAGTTCTTTGGCAACCACGATACCGAGAACTTTCANTCCGCGAGTCATGCCCAAAGGGATAGAGCTTGGGAAGGATACGTGAGTCATGCCCAAAGGAATAGAGCCTGCGAAGGAGGGAGGGAGGTTATAAACAAGCCGAGCTTGAGCGAGCTAAATTTTTTGGCTCGAAGTGTTAATTAAGTAAAACATTTTTGTTTTTTTTAACTTGTTTACTTGTAGAGCTGAATTTGTGTTGTTCATGAACATAAATGTACTTAAAAGTATCTATAAATTATAGAATACACATTTCAAACACCACCTCGGCAAAGCTTGTGAGGGAAGAGAAAGTGAAGAAGATAATGTAATAGTTGATCAAAGAGGGAAAAAAAAAACGAATTAGTCCTCTTCACCTGAGGAGGGCATCTCTTATTTATATGCTACCTTCAACCAGGGCTCCAACTACAAACCCTAACCAATGGTTGATCAGGGAATCTTTGGCTAGGCCAAAAGGGAAGGAGTCGAATGAGAGGACAATGAGGAGGACATGATCTATTACCAAGAGCGTCTCCCCAGAACTTCGAGAGGAGGGGGAGTGGAGACTTCCAATAGAGGGGGCTGGGCCAAAAATTGGACGAATGGTGCAAGGGGCACGAATGAGCACGAAGGAGGAAAGAGGGAATCAAGAGTTGTTTATGACTATGACTGGAGGGGTGAGCTTCACCCTAGACATATGGGGGAAATACCAGAAGAAGAGGAAGTTGGGGTGGAGATGCAACGGTCAGAAACTTGAAGATGTCGGTTTTTGAAGGAGAAGATACTCGAAGGGGAAGATGCACATGGGTGGGTATTATCAGGTGGAACGATACTTTGCAGTCAATGAGTTAACTGAGGGAGAGAATCTTAAGACGACAGGATTATGTTTGGAGGGTTTAACTTGGTTTTAGTAGATGGAGGCAAGGTATCCGATGTACTCTTGGGATGAGTTTAAGGATTGCTTGTTAGAGCATTTTCGAGGCATTCAGGAATGAGGCCTACGCGAGTAGTTCTATGCTCTTACTCAGGGGGAACAGTTACGAAATACAAGGGTATTTCTGCAGCAGGATTGAAAGGAAACTTCTTGAAAGGCTTGAAGCCGACCTACGAGCAACCTTCCAACCATTGAGACAACGTGGATTGAGAGAAATGATGGAGCTTGCCCAATGATAGAGGACAAGAAACATGTGAAAAAGACCAGTAAAGATGCAACACAGGAAGATTCTACAAGAGTTCTTTGGCAACCACGATACCGAGAACTTTCACAATGTTGGGCAATCTCCTCCTATGTGACGAGAGAAGCCTTCCTCCTTAAATCTGTTAAATCCACTTATCCATCGTATTAAAAAAAAACAGGAATTATATCGCGAAGAAGAGGATAATGGATTTAGTGAAGTTTCAGATTTAACTCATTGGTTTTGTGTTTGGGAGGATTTGCATTAAATCCTAACCTAAAATATGTTAAAAGTGTACTACCAAACACCTCCCTAAAGTTTTGGACAGTCTTTTGTAAATAGAAAGAATTTAGTGTTAAATATGTTATTTATAATGATTTGGGTGTCAAAACTAATTCATGAAAACTAAATTTTTTTTTTTTTANGAGGATTTGCATTAAATCCTAACCTAAAATATGTTAAAAGTGTACTACCAAACACCTCCCTAAAGTTTTGGATAGTTTTTTGTAAATAGATAGAATTTAGTGTTAAATATGTTATTTATAATGATTTGGGTGACAAAATCTAATTCATGAAAACAAATTTTTTTTTTTTTAAAAGTAAGTATATTTATATTCATGAAGTCCAATTTGGGATCGAGTTGAACTTGAAGGCAACAATGAAATTGAAGTAATGCTTCTTGTCCTCCGACTCTGTGCTGTGGCTCCCCTCTCTCCACTTTGTTTTCCGAGCTATTCTTACCATCGTCCACAGTCGCAATCCGCGCATTCTCAACCTCATCTTCCGTTGACTTCTCCTGTGATACCCGTAACAGCAATGGCGCCAATGGTGGCAGCATCGTAGGACAAAGGTTGCTAAGTCTCATCCACCCCAAGTGCAGTGCGGTGATCGCTCTTTGGAAATGGGCGGAGGAGGGGAAAATGATTCTAAAGTACCAGCTCAATCGTGTTGTTCGTGAGCTACACAAACACAAGCACTTCAGGCATTCCCTTGAGGTACCCTTCTTTTCACCTCTATTGTATATCTTATTTTCAAATTTCTGATGATTTTCGATCTGATGTTTTTGTACTTGATGGGCTTTGAGATCATTCTAAGGTATGTATGAGGGTTTCACGGTGCATATCAGTGGATTTTGAACTATTATTAATAGAATTGTGCATCTCAGGTTGTTTACGGGGGTGTTGGGATGTTGATCTTCACGGGAAATTGAATAGGCGGTATCTGGCGCTAGCGCTGTATGCTATTTTGAAGATTTATTCTTATAGCCCATTTTTTCAGCTGGTGTAGTTTCCTGCCATGCATACCTTCAACAAGAGTCTCCGTCTTGTAGTACCCATTGAGTTCCATTTTATCCGCGAGTCATGCCCAAAGGCATGAGCTTGAGAAGGCGGGAGAGAGAGAGAAAAAGAGTGAGAGAGAACTGTTATGCTAGAAGAGAAGATTGTACCACACCTAACTGAGATCCAATTTTGGGGATCATAGCTCATTTTATATTTAATCCTCCTCTTTTATAGGGAGGCAGTTTCTTTATATAAAATAAGCATAGGTTACCATCTTTACCGACTCTTTAGGGACATTTGCTGTTTTTTTAGTTACATCATTAGTAAGATTCAAATCTTCTTGAAAATTTTCTTTCCAAAGTCAACCGCCAACTTGACGGACAACTGAAAGCCTCAACCTTTTATATTTACATTCCTCTTTGCTTTTAGTCGGTCTTTCACATTCGACCATTCGTACTCGAACATTTGTATTCAACCAACGTGTGTCAAGGCTGGCGGTGTTGNCCTCCGACTCTGTGCTGTGGCTCCCCTCTCTCCACTTTGTTTTCCGAGCTATTCTTACCATCGTCCACAGTCTCAATCTGCGCAATCTCAACCTCGTTTTCCGTTAACTTCTTCTGTGATACCCGTAATAGCAATGGTGCCAATGGTGGCCGCATTGTAGGGCAAAGGTTGCTAAGTCTCATCTACTCCAAGTGCAGTGCGGTGATCGCTCTTTGGAAATGGGCGGAGGAGAGGAAGATGATTCAAAAGTACCAGCTCAATCATGTTGTTCGCGAGCTACACAAACACAAGCACTTCTATTGTATATCCTATTTTCAAATTTATGATGATTTTCGACCAGATGTTTTTGTACTTGATGGGCTTTGAGATCATTCTAGGGTATGTATGAGGGTTTCACGGTGCATATCAGTGGATTTTGAACTATTATTAACAGAATTGTGCATCTCAGGTTGTTTACGGGGATGTTGGGATGTTGATCTTCACGGGAAATTGAATAGGCGGTATCTGGCGCTAGCGTTGTATGCTATTTTGAAGAATTATTCTTATAGCCCATTTTTTTCAGCTGGTGTAGTTTCCTGCCATGCATACCTTCAACAAGTGCCTCCGTCTTGTAGTACCCATTGAGTTCCATTTTATTTGCGAGTCATGCCCAAAGGCATGATCTTGAGAAGGTCGGAGAGAGAACTGTTATGCTAGAAGAGAGGATTGTACCACACCCAACTGAGATCCAATTTTGGGGATCATAGCTCATTTTATATTTAATCCTCTTTTATAGGGATGCAATTTCTTTATATAAAATAAACATAGGTTACCATCTTTACCGACTCTTTAGGGACATTTGCTGTTTTTTTAGTTACATCATTAGTAAGATTCAAATCTTCTTGAAAATTTCCTTTCCAAAGTCAACCGCCGACTTGACGGACAACTGAAAGCCTCAACCTTTTATATTTACATTCCTCTTTGTTTTTTAGTCGGTCTTTTACATTCTACCATTCGTACTCGAACATTTGTATTCGACCAACGTGTGTCAAGGCTGGCGGTGTTGGGTCACTTCTTTTTTTCTGCCTTTTGAGCTGGATCTTTAGTAGGTCTGGATTGTGTCAAAGGCCAATTTAGATTAATTTTTTGTTTCTGCTGCTTGCATAGCTATTTTTAATTGTAGAATACCTACCTGATCATAATTTTTAGAGGAAGCCTTGACTGATACTATAAGCAATGGAAGTATGGTCGTAAGCAAGCTGAGTTTGAGCAAGCTAAATTGTTATGTTCGAAGTGTTAAGCAAGTAAACCATTTTTGTTTTTGTTCAACTTATTAACTTATAGAGCCAAATTTGTGTTGTTCATGACATAAATGTACTTAAAAGTATCTTTAAGTTATTGTATATGCATTTCACACGTCACCTAGACAGAGTTTGTGAGAGAAGATAAAGTGAAGAAGTTAATCTAATAGTCTATAAAAGTNGAATACCTACCTGATCATAATTTTTAGAGGAAGCCTTGACTGATACTATAAGCAATGGAAGTATGGTCATAAACAAGCTGAGTTTGAGCAAGCTAAATTGTTCTGTTCGAAGTGTTAAGCAAGTAAAACATTTTTGTTTTTGTTCAACTTATTAACTTATAGAGCCGAATTTGTGTTGTTCATGAACATAAATGTACTTAAAAGTATCATTAAGTTATTGTATATGCATTTCACACAACACCTAGGCAGAGTTTGTGAGAGAAGATAAAGTGAAGAAGATAATCTAATAGTCTATAAAAGAGGATAAAAAAAAGAGTGAGCCCTTCACTTGAGGAGGGCATCTCTTATTTATAGGCTCGAGGTTGACCACACTCAAGAGAGGTTACATAAATGGCTGCACGAAAGAAAAGATTGTGAGTGCTTGAACCATCATGAGGTACAAAACTATGTTTGTAGGTGTAGCCAATGTTGTTGCAAGGATCCAAGGCAAATTGATGAAGTCCCATAATTCTTGCCGAGTTGATACGAATTGAGGTATTGCCAAGCTAAGGCAAACTGACAAAGTTTGTCTGGCTGCCGACTCATATGAACTCGTGATCTTTTCAAATATGCTCAATATATTCTTACTCCCGTCACGTAGGAGATTGTTATTATGTGGAGCCCAATTGTGTTTATCAATTGTCATCTTAGATCTCTCAATTTCACCAATCAAGTTTGACAATAAGTTTTTTTCTAATGGTGTGCATTTTGCAATAATATAAAGGTAAAAAAGTATAAAAGTTGTCCAAAACTATGCACAACAAGCATCAAAAGCTATATGATATATCCAACTCTGAAAGCGTAAAGAGACTCTCCAAATCTCGCTCGTAGGAGTACAAAAAAACTATCAATCAAGGCCTGCTGAGCACAAAAATGAGCAGCCTTGTTACAAAAACACAGAACAAAATAAAAAATAACTTGTTTGAACTCCAAACAGAAAAGCAATGTTCGAGCTGCCCGGAGGGTCAAGATTCTACTTGTGTTGCTCCATGCTGCTATGGAGGAAGTCCATTACATTTTTTTTGTCTCCTTCAATAATAATACCATGAACCTCACACATCCATGGTTCACTTTTCAATGAAAGAGCTACCTCGAGATCCACCTGGTTGCTATCCCAATGTTCCCAGTGATGCCCTGCTACTTTGACACAATGAACCTATTCATCTCCGAATACAACTCCAATACCGACCACATAAGAAAGGAGTGAGGCGCCATCAATGTTCACCTTCAAACAACTAGGAGTGGGGGCACCAATGAGAGTTAGCAGACAAGCCTAGAGGGCCGAAAACCCCAAGAACAATAGCATCAATAACAGTGGGTATGCCAAAAGGCCTTACATGCTTTTTAGCATTATGAGGTCTCCAGCATTGGTGAATCAAATTACAAAAACTACAGGCACAAGCCAAGCTTTCCTCATCAGAAGAAGAAAGTGCACAAAGATTGTCCTTTCAATCACTAGAGCATGAAATAACCGGTCCCCATTTATGAAGCAATTCCTTCCCGACCATCACGAACTCACAATTGGAGGTTATATGGGTTTTTTCTTTAGGTTGCATGCATCTTCAAGGGCATTTGGTCTACTCCCCACTGCTATGATTTTGCAGCCAGACATTGGTGGGTTTAGCATTCCTAATGAGTTGCCACCAAAGTAAAAGTTCATGACAGTGTACTTTAAGCCCTTTAAGTCACTTGAGTTCACCAACATTCCCCTAAAATTGAGCCTTATAAGCAAGGGACTTAATGGTGCGTCCCGACCTCCAGACGAGTAATTCCATTGTATCCTCATCAGTGCTTGCGTTGCACAGGATTGCCATGATTGTGCTTTTAAGTTCCTCCCCAAAGGATTGAAGAAGCAAGTCTTCATTCCAATTACCATCTTGAAGCAAGTCAGCCACCATAAGCCCCTCAAGCTTGCGGCAATAAATGAAAGTTGGCCACCTTGAGAGAGGCCTGTTCATTATCCACCATGTTTTATAGCAGAAATAGAACTGCCATCCCCAATCTTCCATCTCAGAATAAACCTGAGGTTCTCGGCTCTCTCCTTAAGGATTTTCCAGGAAATCGAGTCCCCATGCCGACAACCATTTTTGTGGCTCGTATGCCATGTTAGATATGCAAGTGTGTCGATAGCAGCAGGAGTGAGGAGCCAACCCTCGAGTGCCACGATACACCACTTGCCAACATACTCATAATCTTTTTCGATTCCTCTACATCCCATTGCCTATTGGATCATTGCAGCTCAACATCATGACATTCCGACGCTTGTAATCGGTTTTGAGTAGTTTTCTGCTTACTATGTCAGTTTTGCTGATTAGAGTATGTTGGTTTTCAAATTCTTTTGTGCAAAGGAAAGGAGAGGAGTGTCATGGTGCGTTCCAAAGTATGTAGAGGCTTGAGTGTGATCTAATTTGTATGATTCATCATATTTTCTTTATAGTGGATTTCTTGACATTGTATAGCTCCATGTTTTTTTCTTTTCTTGGGATTTCCTTGTTAAATCTTGTGTTTTTTATGATTTTCTTATTTTATGTGTTTATGTTCAAAGTTTTGCTTTGGATCTCTTGAGCTAGTTTTTTCAATTTCATCTCCCTCAGCAGAGAAGCTCCTATTTTCCTTTTANTTAAGTCACTTTAGTTCACCAACATTCCCCTAAAATTGAACCTTATAAGCAAGGGACTTAATGGTGCGTCCCGACCTCCAGATGAGTAATTCCATCGTATCCTCATCAGTGCTTGCGTTGCACAAGATTGCCATGATTGTGCTTTTAAGTTCCTCCCCAAAGGATTGAAGAAGCAAGTCTTCATTCTAATTACCATCTTGAAGCAAGTCAGNCCTCATCAGTGCTTGCGTTGCACAAGATTGCCATGATTGTGCTTTTAAGTTCCTCCCCAAAGGATTGAAGAAACAAGTCTTCATTCCAATTACCATCTTGAAGCAAGTCAACCACCTCAAGCTTGCAATAATAAATGAAAGTTGGCCACCTTGAGAGAGGCCTGTTCATTATCGACCACGTTTCATAGCAAAAATAGAACTGCCATCCCCAATCTTCCATCTGGGAATAAACCTGAGGTTCTCGGTTCCCTCCTTAAGGATTTTCCAGGAAATCGAGTCCTCACGCCAACAACGACCATTTTTGTGGCTCATATGCCATGTTAGATACGCAAGNAAGGATTTTCCAGGAAATCGAGTCCTCACGCCAACAACGACCATTTTTGTGGCTCATATGCCATGTTAGATATGCAAGTACGTATATATATATATATATATATAAATACACACACACACACACACACACACACACACACAAAAGATATCCTCTCTTCCGATGGCGATATGCTCTGCTAGGGTTTCGCCCGATGGTGAAACCCTGGTTTAGTTATTTCGGCTTTCAATTCATCATCTTCGACGACGTACGTTTGTTTTCGCACTTGACGACGACGACTGACTTGCCTCTGCGTTCGTCGTTTTCTCTTTCGCGCCCAACGACGTAGGGCTTCGCCTCTGCGGTGTTTTTGCTCTGCGGCATCTTCGCTCTGTTGCGTCTTGCTTCTGCGGCGTCTGCTGCGTCCTTTCTGCGCACTTCGTTCTGCGCAGTCGTCACCTTCTGCGGTTTTGCACGCGCCTCTTCTGCGCAGTTTTACTTCAGACAAACCAAGCCGAAAAGCGGCAACAACTTTCTCGCTTCCTTGCGGCCTTCAGACCATTTCTTTCCTGACCATGACCATCTTGTGAAGGAGATGCCTCAATGCTCCTTTCCTATGCAAATGCTCTTGCCGGCGATTTGCCCATTCCTACTCGTGCCCCTCCTCCAGGTTCAAAGCCTGCTTTTGCTATTGGTAAGTCCTGCAATGTTCCACAATTGTACCACGATGCTTTTGAAGGCGGCAGTGATCACACTTTTATTAAAAAACTTGGAAAAAAAATGGGAAGCCGATACTTATTCTCACCGAGGTTGAAACTGATACTCTAGCTTCTTTTTGGCGTTTTTCTCTTTTGGGGAAATTTCTTTATGATCCCCCAAAACTTGAGATCATTAGAAAGGAGTTTGATGCTATGAAACTATTGGGCAGTTAAAACATTGGTCTACTTGACGGTTAACATATATTTATTCAGCTATCTCATAATGTCAATTACACTCGCATTTTCTCTCGAAAAGCTATCAAGATTGACAATCGTTTTATGGAAATTTTAAAGTGAACTGTCGGCTTTGATCCAAAAGCAGAGTCTCCTATCATTTCTGTTTGGATAAAGTTTCTGGGGTTAAAATTACATCTGTTCAACATGGAAATCCTATACTCTTTAGCAACTGCTTACGGTAAACCTCTCAAGGTGGATACTCCTACGTTTGCTGTCACTAGACCCTCTGTGGCTTGTGTGTTAGTTGAGAGAGATATCACTCAATCAGCTCTGAATGAGATATGGATTGACACTCTTCACAACGGGGATTGACAAAAGGTTGAATGGAACCACATCCTCTTTATTGCTCCCATTGTAATATGTTTGGCCACAGTTCTACTATTTGCTATCGTTTGATTCCTCATCTAAGGCCGAATTTCGCTAAAGAGCCACCTATTACTCCTGTTGAGAAGATGCAACCTGATCCTCTTCCCAACACCGCAGTTCCTGAAGAAGAACAACATACTACAGCTACAGATCCAGTTGTGCTTGTACCACCCACTGTTATTGAAGAAGACTCACTTACATGCCAAGACACACGAGAGTGCTCATTTAATCCAATGACAGATCAGTCGGTACAACATGTAGTTGCTTCTAATGTTCAACAATTTGCACATCTCCAGAACACATTAGACCAAGATCAGGTGAATCAATCTTCGGAAGTGGAATGACAGGTCTATTCCAGGAGGAAGAAGAAGAATGGAGGTCGACTCCAGCTCGGGAACATATTAGATGATACATTGGTTACCACTAACAATGAAAATCATCTTACCAACTTATTAGCTTGCTCTTTTCCTAGAACTAGAGACAGAGACAAAACCAATTTGGGTTGATCTCTAGCCATCTGATGCTATGTATTTCAGCATTTTTGGCCTTTTCTTTGTCTCTAATGTATTTTTCAGTATTTTCTAATGTTGGAACCCCTTGTGGTTTTGGTTTGGGCAGGGCGCCATGTTTGGGCCCTCCAACACATTGTATCTGTATTTTTCTTTCTAGTTAATATATCAGTCTTTGGGCTTTCTATATATATAAAGCTACTTTTTAGTTGAGAATGATTGAATGAGGGCTTTTTCTTGTTTGGCTCATTAAATAAACAAGCTTATAAAAACTGATTGAACTCACACTAATTACCAAGGAAGTTTTTTCACTAAAACAACCAAAATCGGAGGGTCCTAATCTCATCCCAAGCATTTTGGGCACATAATTTAACATGGATGTTAAGCAGGGTTGATTTTATACCAGTTTTAGAGTGCTCAACGCCATTATCAGCTTGGTTTGATCGACTGAATGTTTTGGGTTTAATGAAACTGAGCCTAAACCCTTCAAAGTTTATTCCTTTAGTTAATAGAGAAATTCTCTTACGGATGATCTTGTCGTCCTAAAACCATCTTCCCACGTTACTTTTCTAATCATTACCCATTCTGTATCAACATGCTTTAAACTTGTAATATGAGGTTCTTCGAGCGTGCTCTTCAGTCTTTGTTTTCAGCTTCTCTTACTTGATTTTGTTGAGGCAGTGCACAGACTACTGTTAGTTGTTACTCTTGGTGAACCTTGTGAGCTTTTGATCATGGTTATTTTTTTTGTCCAAGATGAGTTTCTGCAAGCATTTATTTGTAGGAAAATTACATACATCCAACTCAATTCTTATGCAGTTACATATGTAACTCCTAAACACCAATTTTTTCTTATATGCCACCTTATCTATGCATGAAAAGTTGTATTCCACTTTTAACATCTAAAATGGTGGTATTTTTGATGCGATATGAAAGATTTGGGTGGTATAAATATAATAAGTAAAATTTTGGTGTTAGATATTTAAATACATAGGAATTGGGTGGTATGTAGGTAAACTTGGATAAGAGGTATTAAAGTGTGATTCTGCATTTAAAATTTCGCTTCAAGTCATTAACTCCCTAAAAAAGAGCTTCATTGACAACTTTTAGTAGCATCCTATGCTATTTTGGATTTGCGAAGGAAACTTTTTGGGGTATGTACAAAAATACCATCCAATTCCTATGTATTTACATATCTAACACCTAAACTTTATTTTTTACTTACCACTCAAATGTTTCAGACCACATAAAAAATACCATTATTTTAACTTTTAAAAAGTTAATTATACATTTTCATGCATAGCAACGTGACACCTATGTAAAAATTCAAGTTTTGGTGATAGATATGTAAATACATACAAATTGAGTGGTGTGTATCTAAATCTTCCAAACTTTTCTCCTGTCTCCATTCCCTGGCTTGTCTGCAATTTCCTCTCTCCTTGTTTTCCTCATAAAACATCGAAACCAAGATTTCAGCTCATGAGATGTTAATTTCATGAAATATTGAGCTCTACAGCATGAAGAGTAGGAGAAAAATTATTCATTACAAAAAATGGATGCATGGTATGTTGATTCAAGTATCAAGAAAAGCTTGGTGTCACCCTTGAACTCGGCCAAAGTTCTTGGCTTTTGTAAGCCAATTGCTTACCTGAATGGACCTTTGTGCGGGCCTTAAGCCAAGGCTACATGAGCAACAATAGATGTCTCAAACATCCAAAATCTCTCATGTGATGATGCTTTTGAGACTATGTGTGTGGTCCTGACAGATCTTCGAGAGAGCTTTAGAGCTCTTTGGCGGTTTTCACATGCTAGCAAATTATGTTACGAACATGTGAACTCTCTGAAGGAGACGATGACTTCCACAGGTAGTTTTTTGAACTAGCGCAAGGTCGATTCTTTTGATGTCATGAAAGCAAACAACATCTATGACATCATTTATTCTTAACGTATATACAACTGACCCGAAGGAAGATACATGGTTAGTAGGATTTGACTTTCCTTTATAATATTTAAAAGAAGGAAACTTAAATTTCCTTGGTACCCGAACTCCCGCAATCTTTTTTGAGAACATGCTTCCAATTGTCCTTTTCTTCTTCTTCTCCTTTCGACTCCCTCGCCTGAGGATTCAGAAGGTTCCTACTTCGGGATGTAGGCTTCATCCCTTCTTCTAGCATTAGACCCAGGGTTCGTCTAGGACATGCCCTTGGCCCTTGGCCCTTGGTAGATCTTGCTAAGCGGCTCTCCTGCCTTGGTGGTTTATGTCTTGATGTCCGCCGTCTATGTACCACCGACCTTGATAATACTGCTTGTGCCTTGCGCTGATCATTTGAACGAGATCTGGACGCTTCTTGCCGTGAACTTTATTAGCTTTTAGGACCCGTTCCCTCAGCTCGTTGATCTATTATGTCACAAACACTCTGACGCAACTCATTGTTTTTCTTCGATACACTTTATGCTGGAAGGATCCTCTTGCAATGTTTGAGTATAAAGTTCACGCTCTTCGCACCTTTCAGGATGTTAAACCATGTTTAAGATAAAAGATCCCGTATTATTTGCGAGTTCATACAACCTGATAAAGATATGTCTTTAAGAGGAAGGTGTAAAAAAATATGCTGGAAGAATCCTTGCTTTTCTCATAATGAGAGAAAGAGGGAGGGTGTGAGAGTAAAACCCTTTTGGAAGTTTGAAAATGGAGTCCCCTTTAAGAACATCTCTTGCCTTCTTTTATACATGAGAGAAATGAAATATAAAGTTACATTCTATATGGTACGGTGTCTTTCCACGGTGCTTTTCTGAAAAAAATCAAGGTGCAGGTGTCGAGTGGTGCTATAAGGTTTGATACATGCTTTTGTGTGTAATGATGGTCTTCTTTGGTGGGCTCACTTCGACCACTTCAGTAGGTGGGCTCAATTCGACCACTTTGACGTGTGGGTTCTATTCGACCACTTCAGCAAGTGACTCATTTCAACCACTACAATAGGTGAGCTTAGCTCGAGAATAACTTGATCTTTGGTGTGGGTCTTTGGAACCCTTAATGTTCTTTATGATGTATCCCTGAAAAAGTTTTCTTAGCTTGTATGATCATATTTGGGTATGTAACTGTAGATTTTTTTTTTTTAATTTTAATATTTTGAATTCTATATATGTAAATAATGAGGTTTGGGTGTGTAATATGTAAATTATTATGTTTTCTATGCTATGTCAGAGGGTGTTTGGTAGCACCATTTTAGCAGGATTTACGTCCAGATTTCATGGATATCCAACCAAATACGAAAATAGCGTATCAAAATTTGGCGCTCCGCTAAATACAATTTTCTATTTGTTCCATCTTTTGTTCGGTCTTAACTGAGCCATAAACTATTTCGGATTTAAGAGCAGCTGCATTAGTTAAATTCAAATTTAGCGGATTTACTAAATACTATTTAACTTCAATTTTGCTTGCAGCCGAACACCCACTAAATCTCTCTTCAATTTTTACATACCGCCTTCCCTATTGATAAAAAAATTTATTCACTTTTAAAATTTAAAATAGTGATATTTTTTATGCTACATGAAAGATTTGAATGGTAAAAATATAAAAAATAAAATTTAGGTGTTAGTTATGTAAATACTTAGTCTTGGGTGCTACTTATGTAAATGCAGCTTCTTGTTGCTCTATATTGATTTCTTGTTTTGCTTCCAGATATGTGAATGGATGAGAACTCAACCAGACATAAAGCTACTTCCCGGCGACTACGCCGTGCACTTAGACCTAATTTCCAAGGTCCGAGGTATCAGTAGCTCCGAGAAGTTCTTCGAAGATCTTCCCGATCGAATGAAAGCGCAATCCACTTGCACAGCCCTCCTCCATGTTTACGCGCAGAACAAACTGTCAATCAAGGCAGAACACCTCATGAAAGAGATGAAATCTCATGGTTTCCTCACCTGCTGCTTACCTTACAACCACATGTTAACTCTCTACGTCTCCACCGGCGAGCTCGATAAAGTACCAGAAATAATCAAGGAGCTGAAGAAGAACACCACACCGAATGAATTCACTTATAATCTATGGTTGAGTACGTGCACTGATAAAGTCGATGTGGATGGCGCAGAAGCCGCCATTGTCGATATGGCTAGGTACAAAGTGGCTGGAGATTGCATCACATTCAGCATTCTGGCCAACATTTACATCAAAGCAGGTCGTGCGATGAAGGCGAGAGAGGCTTTGGAGAAGATGGAGAGGAGGATTTCGAGAAAACATCGAGCCTTCTTCTGCTCCCTGATAAGCTTGTACGCCGCTCTCTCTGATCGACAGAATCTACGAAGAATATGGAGTAGAATGAAATCCATGTTTCGAAAGATGAGCGATGAAGAGTACAGATGCGTTCTCGTCTCGCTCCTGAAGTTAGATCTTGTTGATGAGGCCGAAGCTATCTATGGAGAGTGGGAGTCTGTTTCAGGAACTCGAGATTCGAGAGTCTCGAATGTTCTTCTTGCGTACTACACGAAGAACGATATGAAGAAGGCGGAGGACTTCCATGAGCGCGCACATAAGGCCGGGATCGTACCGAGTTATACGACTTGGGAGAATCTGGCATTAGGGTTTCTTCACTTGAAGAAGATGGATGAGGNTATATATATATATATATATATATATATATATATATATATATATATATATATATATATATATATATATTGTAAAAGAATGGCCGAAGGCTATGATACGAGCCTCCAGTCACCATTAGGTGTCTAACCACTCGATCCCGCGCTGCAAGGCAGATGCACTTAGGCGGGCTCAAACCCGTGACGCTAGTGATTTAAAACTGACTTTGCATATGCCAACCAAAGAGTCACAACGAGTTTACATGCTCACACACACACACACACACACACACATATATGGATGAAAATGTGAATTTCACTTTTAGAAAGTGGTTAACATGCCTCACACAATTCTTTTGTAGTTACATATCTCACATTTAAACTCTCATATTCACATGCATACGCACTTTCGATTTTTAAATCTATGCATGAAATATGCATTTCACGTTTAAAAAATGATAATAGTGTGTAAGTATGAAATTTTAGGCTTGAGATATATGTAAATGCGTAAGAATTGTGCGCTATGTATGTAAATTCCCCCTTGTTATTTTAGCGGCTATTTGATAGCAAATTTTAGAATTAAATGGTGTTTAGAATGCATTGAATGTGATTTTTCTTATGCATTTGAATGCAATAAATCAATTTCTTGTGTTTGGCAAAAATGAAAAGGTGCATTTACATACATAGCACAATGTTTATGTATTTACATATGTAACACTTAAACATTCATCTTTACATACATACCACACAAACCTTTCACATGCATAAAAATACCACTATAACTATTTTATTAAAAGTGAAATTGAACTTTTGATGTATAGGCTTATGCAGTCAAGATGTTGCTTGGTTGTTAGATATATGTAAATATATAAGAATTGTGTGGTATGTATTGGGCACGAATTTCAACTGGAGCTCGCCGTTGAGGTCCGATCGGGCTGTTGGCCTTTGTGCGGTGAATTGTGACGGCCCTCACCGGAGATTGTGTAGCTATGATCAAGATGACGTGTGTGTGAAGGAGCAGAGGAGTGGGGGGCAGAGTTTCGTGCGAGCATTCATTATATTCTGATCCTTCCAAATTTTTCGCTAGTTTGAAATACATTGAAAATAAATTAGTTAAGGTATTTTAAATTCCTTCAAATATTGCTCTTTGTTCACATTACTCCAAGCAAATGTTTAAAATCTTAAATTTCTTGCGTTTGCTTTACACTATGGCTCGTTTGGTTTTATTGAAGAAGGAATGCAATATAAAAGAAATACAATATAATTGAAATATTTAATTGTTTCTTTTGGTCTAAAGTTGAGGAAATAATTAATTCATTTTTTTTCTTGATTTGAAGAAAAATAAAATTAATGTAAACATGTTCAATGATAACAAGGAGTGGCAACAGATAGTGGTGGTGGTTGCCAGTGGTGACTGACAACATCCAACAGGTAAAGAAAAGAATTCATTAGATTTGTAAGTTGCATGTCCAAACAACTTTCCACTCTAATAAATATGGGTCGTCTCTCACAAAGCGTTTGGTTCAACACCGTCAGCCTGACATTTCCACTACTTACTCAGGTTGACTCAACATTAGGCTTTCATTAGATATATGTCTACTTCTATCAAAGTAAGGCTTCAGCTTATGTTCATTTACTTTAAAAATTCTATCCTTTTTTTTATGTTTGATATCCGCAACACCATAAGGATAAACTTTCACCATAATGAGTGACCTTATCTATATGGATTTCAGTTTCTCAGGAAATAATTTCACTCAAGAATTGTATAGTAAAACTTCTTGTCCAAATTCTAAATCTTTTTTTAAAATCTTCTGATCATGTCACAATTTCATCTTTTCTTTATAAATCTTCGCATTTTGCATAAGATTCATTTATGATATCCTTAAGCTCATTCAATTGCAACAATCGTTTCTCATTAGTATCTTTCAAATTATAATTAAATTATTTGATAGCTCAATAAGTTTTATGTCACAATTCTACTGGTAAGTGATAAATCTTTCCAAATATGAGTTTATATGAGGTCATTCTTATAAGAGTTTTATATGCCATCCTATAAGCCCATGATGCTCCATCCATTCTATCAGACCAATCCACCCTATTATGATTTATAGTTTTCTCCAAAATTTTTTAATTTCATTGTTGGATAATTTTGCTAGACTACTGGTTGAGGTTGATAAGTAGTGTCAATTCTATGTTTAATACCGTATTTTTTAACTAATGTTTCAATCTTTTTACTCATGAAATGACTCTCCCCATCAATAATTATTACTCTCGGCATCCCAAATCTTCTAAAAATATTTCTCTTTAAAAATTTTGCGACGTTTTGAGCATCACAATGAGATAATACAACTGCTTCTATCCACCTTTAAACATAGTCCACTGGAACTAAAATGTATATATTTATGAAAGATGGTATAAGTGGTTCCATAAAGTTTAATCCACAAATATAAAAAATTTCAACCTCTAAAGTAAAATTAAGGAACATTTCATTTCTTCTAGAAATATTGTGTACTCGTTGACATCGATCACATGTTTCTACATAAGTATTAACATCTCTAAATGTTGTAGGTCAATAAAATTCAGATTGTAAAATCTTATATGCAGTTTTATCAATTTCAAAATGCCCCACAAAATTAGAATCATGAAATTTTTTGAATAATTTCCTGAGTTTCTTTTATAGGTACACATCTTCTAATAATTTGGTTCATACATTGTTTATATAAATATGGGTAGTCGTAGAAGTACGATCTTGCATCATGCATAAATTTTTTTTTATTGTATGTCAAATCATATGATAAAATGTTACTAACTGTGAAATTAACTATGTCGACATACCATGAAACACATCATTTAGTTATAATATATAATTTTTCATCTTAAAAATATTCATTGATTTCATTTTCAAGATTAACCAAATTTTCCTGTTCAAGCTTAGATAGATGATCAACAATTTGATTATCAGTTCCCTTTCTTTCTATTACTTCAAAATCAAATTCTTGCATTAGATGGGTCACCTTAGTTTTGCATCCTCCTTCAACATCAGATATTTAATAGCATAGTGATTTATATGCTCAATACATTTAATTCTAATAAGATAAGAACTAAATTTATCAAATGCATGTACTATTGCTAATAAATCTTTTTTTTGTTGTAGTATAATTAATTTGAGCTTCATTAAGAGTCTTACTAGCATAATATATTATTTTGAAAATTTTATCATATTTTTGTCACAAAATAACTCTAATAACATAATCACTCACATCACACATCAACTCAAATGGTTTCTCCCAATTAGGCGAAACAATAATTGGAGCGGTGATTAGTTTTTCTTTTAATAATTCGAAGGCATTTAGGCACTCCTGATTAAAATCAAATAAAATATTTTTTTTTAAAAGTTGGTACAGAGGCTCAATGGTTTTTGAAAAATTTCTAATATATCGTCTGTAGAAACCAACATCTCCTAAGAAACTCCTTACTCTTCTCACCATAGTAGTAGAAGATAGTTTAACAATAATCTTAAAGATTTGTCGGATCTACTTCCATACCATTTTCAGAAATTGTATGTCTAAGTACAATTATTCCTGCAACCATAAATTGACATTTCTCTCAATTGAGAACTAAATTTGTTTTTTTGCAGTGTTTTAGTACTTTTATAAATGGTTTAAACATGACTCGAAGGAAGTTCCAAACACTAAAAAATCGTCCCTAAAAACTTCAATTCCTTTTTTAATTAAGTCGCAGGAAATAAAAATCACGCACCTTTGAAAAATTGCTGGTGCATTGCATAATTCGAAGGGCATTCGTCTAAAAGCAAAACTCCCATAAGGACTCGTGAATGTAGCTTTTTTTTATCTTCAAGAGCTATATGAATTTAATGATAATCGATATATCCATTCAAAAAACAGAAATATTTGTGTCTCACAAACCTGTCTAACATTTGATCCAAAAAAGGTAAAGGAAAGTGATCTTTCCTTGTGACGGGATTTAATTTATATAATCAATACAGATTCGCCACACAGTGAATTGTCGAATTGAAACTAATTCATTCATTTCATTAACAAATGCAGTCGCTCCCCCTTTCTTAGGAACACAATGGATATGACTAACCCAAGCACTGTCCGAGATGGGATAAATAATTTCAACAATCAACCACTTTATAATTTCTTTCTTTACAACTTCTTATATTTTTGGGTTAAGTCTCCTTTGAGGATCAGCCCTTGGCATATGATTTTCTTCAATTAAAATGTAATGCATGCAAATAGAAAGACTAATACCTTTAATATCAACTATCGTCTATCCAAAAACTTTCTTATAGTTTTTTAAAATTTCCATTATTTTTTTGTTATTGATCATCAGTTAAGTTTGATGATATTATAACAGGTAATGTAGATGAGTTCTCTAGAAAAACATATTTTAAATGTATAGATAGAACCTTCATATCTAGTTCAAGAGGTTTTTCAATTGAAGGACTGAAAGATTTACTGTTTTCACTAGTGTTTAACAACTCAAAATTTTTCTGAACAAAATTAGTTTCCTCATTAATCTTCAATTATTTCATCTTTCATTTCAGTATCTTTTTTGTGATTTACTTCTTGTTCCATTTTATCTTCATAATATTTCCTCAAATGGTTTTTACTTAAATGATTGATAAGTTTCATTCTGAAACATTCATCCTATCTTCCCTTTGCTGGATATTTCATCGATTTCGATATATTAAATATAACTTCCTGATCATTGACTCTCATGGTCAACTTTCCTTTTTGCACATCTATCATAGATTTTCCAGTAGCAAGAAAATCTCTCCCTAAAATGATTGAAATTTCTTTTTCTCTTTCCATATCTATACAATGAAATCTATAGGAAATATAAATTTATCAACTTTTACTAACACATCTTTAATAATTCCCTTCGGGTAAGTGATCGATCGATTAACTAACTGCAGAGTTATAAATGTGGGAGAAATCTCTTCTAAGCCTAACCTTCATAAAATAGATAGAAACATACAGTTAATGTTGATTCCTAAATTACATAGAGCTTTCCTGTAAAATTTATCTCCTATTGCACATGAAATAGTAAAGTTATTACGATCTTTAAGTTTTTGAGGATGTTTTTTTTTAATTATCGCACTACACTCTTCGGTTAGGGAAACTGTCTCATTCTCAGTAAACTTTTTTTTTCTTGTTAAGAATTTTCTTCATAAACCTAACATAGCTCGGCATCTATTCGAGAGCTTTAGCAAACAATATATTAATTGTCAACTTCTTAAAAACTTCCATGAACTTTACAACAACAACAACAACAACAAAGCCTTAATCCCACTACGTGGGGTCGGCTACATGA